>NW_020868766.1:90000-102500 GCF_003789085.1 Penaeus vannamei
TCTCTCTCTCTCCTCTCTCTCTCTCTCTTTCTCTTTCTTTCCATCTGTCTCTCTCTCTCTTCATCTCCCTCCTTCTCCCCCGTCCTGTCTCTCCCTCCTCTTCCCCCCTCTCTGTCTCTTTCCCCTCCTCCCCCCTCCTCCTCTCTCTCTCTCTCTCTCTCTCCCTCCTCCTACTCTCTCTCCTCATCCCTCCTCTCCCCTCCTCTCCTCTCTCCCCCCTCCTCCCACCTTCTCTCTCTCTCTCTCTCTCTCTCTCTCTCTCTCTCTCTCTCTCTCTCTCTCTCCTCTCTCTCTCTCTCTCTCTCTCTCTCTCGTCCTCCCCCCTCGTTAACCTGGAGACGGAGGATGGGACGAAAATAATTCCCTATTTCTTTATTTGGCTTTTCTTGAGTTAAGGAGACTCCCGTGAGAAAGTGATGGCAAAAAAAAAAAAAAAAAAAAAAAAAAAAAAGTTGGGCTTTTCCTGTAACTGGGTTGACATGACGGGGCTGCCAGTGAGGCTTCGTTGCACAAGCAAATGCACACATACAAATTCATATATACGTGTGCGTGTACATGTACACATGTGCGTATGCGCATACCCGTATATGCAACAGGTGACAGAGACAGACAGACAGATGATAGAATGAATAGATGAATAGAGTTTAGATAGATAGATAGACAGACAGATAAATATAGATAGATAGATTAATTGATATAGATAGATAGATTAATGATATAGATAGATAGATTAATTGATATATATAGATAGATAGATAGATAAATTGACTGATAGATAGATAGACAGGCAGACACACAGACGTTTATTCAGACAAGAAAATAGGCATATAGACAGGCAGGCAGGCTGAAACATGAACGGATAGAGAGAGAGAGAGACGAGAGAGGAGAAGAGAGAGAGAGAGTAGAGAGAGAGAGAGAGAGAGAGAGAGAGAGAGAGAGAGAGAGAGAGAGAGAGAGAGAGAGAGACGATAAATAAACAAATAATATATACATACACACATACATGCAGATAGACAGATAGAAAGCCAGATATGAGAGGAAAGCCGTAATAACCCCAAACACGTTTTTCTCTTCTTCCTTTTTATCTTCCGTTCTTGTTACCTTGTTTCTTGGTCTAATGGCTTCAGGAACGCAACAGGAAAGCGGTTAAGTATTTACTTCGTCTGAGAGAAAAGCAAACTTCCTGTTGTTGGAGCTTTTCTCCTTGGAAGAAACCGCGGCATGGGAAGGGAGGCGATGAGGAGAGGAGAGAAGAGAGGAGGAAAGAGAGAGGTGGTGGAGGTGGAGGAGGAGAAGAGGAGGAAGGGAAGAGGAGGAGAGAGGTGGAGGCGTAGGGAAGATGATGTGGAGGAGGAAGAGAGAGATGGAAGGGAGGCGATGAAGGTGAAAGAGGAGGAGGAAGAGGGAGGTGGAAGGGGAAGGGAAGAAAAGAAAAAGAGGAAGAAGAGGAGAGAAGAGCAGGTGGAGGAGAGGGGAGGAGAGGAGAAGAAGAGGAGGAGGAAAGATGAGGATGGAAGGCGAGCGCGCAGAGATGATGTGGAGAGGCAGGAGGAGGAGGAAGAGGAGGAAGGAGAGAGTAGGAGGAGGAGAGCAGGTGATGAGGAGGAGGCGAGAGTAGCAGTCACATAAGTAGTAGAGTAAGAGCAGGAGAGGAAGAGAGCAGAGAAAAAGAGGAGTAAGAGGGCAGGAGGAAAAGAGAAGAAGCTTGAGCAACGGGATCATTCGGATTTTGTCTGAAGAGGAACCCGTGAAGAGTTCGAAACGTCAAGCTTATTTTCCATTCTCATTGTGACTAGTTTCATTTTCGTTTTTGATGTTACACGTTATTGTCTTTGTGCTTGCGTTTTAAAACAAGAGAATCACAACCAACAACACAAAACAACAACAACAACAAAAATCCAAAACACAGAAACATCACAACCAACAACCAAAACAACAACAACAAACAAAAATCCAAACAAGGAACATCACAAACCAACAACAACAACAACAAAATCCAAAACAAGGAGACATCACAACCAAACAACAAACAAAAATCCAAACAAGAGAACATCACAACCAAAACAACAAAAATCCAAACATAATGGAGACATCACAACCAACAACAAACCCAAACAAACAAACAAAAATCCAAACAAGAGAACATCACAACAACAACAAAACAACAACAACAAAAATCCAAAACAATAGAGAAAACATCACACCAACAACAACAACAAACAAAAATCCAAAACAAGAGAACATCACAACACAACCAACAACAAACAAAATCCAAAACAAGAGAACATCACAACCAACACAACAACAAACAAAATTCAAACAGAGGGAACATCACAACCAACAACAAAACAACAACAACACAAAAATACCAAACAAGAGAACATCACAACAAACAACAAAAACACCAACGAAAACAACGATCCAAACAGAAACATCACAACCAACAACAAAAAAACAACAACAAAGCAAAAAGCCAAGAACAAGGAACATCACAACCAACGAACAAAAAAACAAAAACCCAACAAATCGAACAACAACGGCTCTAACAACCCAACCAACCTCGAATGCTCAATGCCCCCCACAGCAAATATCAGCGAGACGTAACCACGAAGGCGGGACCGTGCGGAATAATACGAAGCTGCACAGGACCAGAGGACGAGCACCAACAGCGAGCAAAGCGGAAGTGATGAACGGCAGGACTCGTGATCAAGTTCAGCATATACAGTAGGCCAACGCGAAGGGAATGCGAGCATTCATGCTGGGCACGACTACTCGTGTTGACCATAGGATCTGCTCGCCGTTACAATCACCTACCAGGGTCCGGCTAGATCAACCACATGCTACTCGCGTCGTCCGGCGAAGACTTATACGGTCTAATAATTATCTCGCTTCTTTATTTCTTTCAACCCTTCTGTTGTTCTTAATCTATTGGTTGCGTTTGAGAATGGGGATCGGGTATGTACGGCGACCTGGAGGGAAGGGCGAAAGGAGACGAGGGTGAGGAAGAAGGGGAAGAGAAGGTGAGGAGAGGGTAAGGAGAGGAGAGGAAAGAGGGATGGGTAGAGGGAGAGGATCGGGAGGGGGCAGGAGAGAGTGTTGAGTAGAGAAGGGGAAGGAGAGGGAGGGCAGAAGGATGTAGAGAGGGAGAGAGGAAGGAGAGGGAGATAGATAATAGATAGATAGACTAGAAGGAGAGAAGAGATCGAGAAAAGAAAAGAAAGAAAACTAATTAATCTAATTACTAAATAATCCCAGCCTATTATTACAAACGAATCCAAACATTGCAGATCAACATTTACACGAAACCAAAGCATCCCAAAAAATCGCCACTAATTTCCACCCTCCATCAGCGTTTTATTTTACAGCCACTCTCCATCCACACCATCTAATCTTCCCACTTCCAATCACCTCTTTCTTCTTCGTTCTATACCCCCCCAACCTCACAATTTATACATAAGTTCTCTCCCCCACGCTTCACCATTTACCCTCTCCACGTATTCGCCCTCTCCTTCTCTTCCCTCGCCCCATCCCCCCCCAATCGCTAGCAGCTCTTCCCTTAAACACCCTCCCTCTACCCTTCCCCACCACCTCTCCTTCCCCACCTTCTCTCACCACCACCTCTCCCCCCTACTTCCCTTCCCTCTCCCCCACCTTCCCCACCATCCCCCAATCTCCAGCTCTTCCCTTAAACACCTCTCTCTCCCCATCACCTACCCTACCCCAACCTCCCCCACTCTCCAGCTCTCCCCCTCGCCTCCATAAGATCACCATCCCGCTATCTCCTTGGTGACACACGGGCCCCGCCATTTCTTATCGCCGCCTTCCACGCCCTCCGAATGAGAGAAGGAGGAAGGGAGGAGGGGTGGGTGAAGGGGGACAGGGGGAGGAGGAAGAGGAGAAGGGAAGAGAGTAGAGGAGAAGGAGAAGGGAAGAGGAGAGGGGAGGAAGGGAGGGAAGAAGAGGAAGGAAGAAAGAGAGGAAGAGGAGAGGAGAGAAGGGAGAAGGGAGGAGAGGAGAGGAGGAAGGAAGGAGGAAGAGGCGAGAGGGAGGAGAGGGAGAAAGGGAGGGAGGAGGAAAGGAGAAAGGAGAAGGAGAAGGGAGGACAGGGAGGAGAGAAAGGAGAGAAAAGAAAGGAAATAGATACAAGAGAGGAGAGGAAAAGTGAATAGTATAGGACAGAAAGTTATAGTATAGACAATAGGATAAAAAAAAGAGAAAGAAAAGAGGAAATATAGATAGACAAATCCATTACATATAGACAGAAAGATAGATAGACAGACAGACAGAGAGATGGGAGATTCCAATAGACCAACCCAAAAAAGGAGGGGTGGGGGGGGCGGTCCATCCTCATCACGAGGGAGAGAGGATGAGGTGAGTCTTAAAGGGGGAAAATTAAACACGTCAATGTCAAGTTCATAAGGCGCTCTCGTGAAATTCTCAAGGTTGAACTCAAAAAAAGAAAAGAAAGAGAAAAAAAAGAAAGTTAAAAATGGAGGAGGAAAAGGAAAAGATAGAATAATATTATAAAGCACAATTAATTGAAAGACAGAGAGAGAAAAAAATAGAAGTTAAATTCTGTTTTCTGTTTTTTTTTTTCTTTTTGAAAACAGAAATAAAAAAACAAACACTCCTCCACTAATTAGGTAAACTAAATGAAAATGAATAAATGAATAAATACATAAATACAGGTAAAAATATTTTTGATGAGAATGATAACCAAATAAAAAAATGAAGACAAAATCTAAACAAAAATAAAACGAACTAAGATACATAAAAACAAGAAATTAGACAACATAAAAAAATGAAAGTTTAAAAGCCCAAATCATCCATAGGAAAAAATACAACAAAATTCAAATGGACCAAACACTAGAACACATATCATTTTAGGGGAAAATATATCTCCCACATGGATGTTTTAAAATCCGAATGGAGGCCGATTCTGATGGACTAATCGCGACGGCACATGGTTAGCTCTCTCTCTCTCTCTCTCTCTCTCTCTCTCTCTCTCTCTCTCTCTCTCTCTCTCTCTCCTCTCTCTCTCTCTCTCTCTCTCTCTCTCTCTTTCTTTCGCTTTCTCTTTCTTTCTTTCTCTCTCTCTTATTCTCCTCTCTCTCTCTCTCTTTTCTTCCTCTCTCTCTCTCTCTCTCTCTCTCTTCTCTCTCTCTCTCTCTCTCTCTCTCTCTCTCTCTCTCTCTCTCTCTCAGGCACAGTGCCAAAGCTCAGTGCCATCCGGGCCTAGAACAGGACGGGGCAACGAGGGAGTCACAGCGGTGGGGAGCAGATCGAGAGGAAGAGAGAGGAGAGAGAGAGAGAGAGAGAGAGAGAGAGAGAAGAGAGAGAGAGAGAGAGAAGGAGAGAGAGAGAGAGAGAGAGAGAGAGAGAGAGAGAGAGAGAAGAGAAGAGGATAGAGAGAGAGAGAGAGAGAGATGAGAGAAGGGAGAGGGAAAGAGGGAGGGAGAAGATAGATAGATAGTAGATAGAGAGAGAAGGGAGGGGGGAAGGGAGACACAGATCAGCCATATAGAGGGTCGGGATGGTATGGTTGGCAGGGTATGGAGGGGGGCGGTGGAGGGGGTGAGTTATGTGAATAGAATGGGTTTGTTTTTGAAAATGGAAAAAGGTGGTTTTAAAAATAATGCGATATATTGGCGAGTTTGAAGGGCGAGTGAGTGAAGGGAGGGAGGGACGGAGGGAGGAAGAAGGAAAGAAGGGAGGGGGAAGGGGGAAAGGGACCCTCCGCATCATCCCTGACACTATGACACTTTGACAGATGTCTGTATTTCATATTGATAGCTTTACGTATACACACACACACGTAGATACATACACACACACACACACACAACACACACACACACCACACACACCACACACACACACACACTTACACACACATACACACACAGATATATATATATATAATATATATATATATATATATATATAATATTATAGAGAGAGAGAGAGAGAGAGAGAGAGAGAGAGAGAGAGAGAAGAGAGAGAGAGGAGAGAGAGAGAGAGAGAGAGATAGAGATAGACAGATAGACAGAGATAGATAGAGATAGATAGATAGATAGTAATAGAGAGGAGAGAGAGAGAGAGAGAGAGAGAGAGAGAGAGAGAGAGAGAGAGAGAGAGTAGAGGAAGGGAAGAGAGGGAGAGAGAGGGAGAGAGAGAGGAGAGAGAGAGAGAGAGAGAGAGAGAGAGAGAGAGAGAGAGAGAGGAGAGAGAGAGAGAGAAGAGAGAGAGACGAGAGAGAGACACCAAGAACCTCTGCCATCTTCCCCTCTTCCTAAAACCTCGCATTTAGGAAGCAAATCTAACAAACTCGGGGAAACCGAAACCGCCAATGGCACGGCTGGAGCGGAAGCGCCTCGTAAGGGCAGAGTGGCTAAAGTACCCCCAAGTAGCCGAAATAGCAAAGAGTAGCCGAAGTAGCCAAAATAGGCAGCATGGCCAATGTAGCCGAAATGGGCCGGATAGCCAAAGTAGCCGAAAGAGCCAGGACAGCCAAAATAGACGAGATAGGCATTTGCACTTGCGCAAACAACCCCCCCCCACACACACACAAACGCACATACAAACACACACACATACACACAAACACACACACACACAAACACACACACACACACAAAACAAAGTACTCAAAGTAGCCGAAGTAGCCCGAGGACGTCTGACTCTCCGCCCAACTTAAAACGGAAGGGTGGGCGGGTTCACATAGACAGACAAGAAATAAGAACTTATCATTAGCCACGCCCACACACACACACCCACACACACACACAGAGAGAGAGAGAGAGAGAGAGAGAGAGAGAGAGAGAGAGAGAGAGAGAGAGAGAGAGAGAGAGAGAGAGAGAGAGGAGAGAGAGAAGGAGAAGAGAGACAGAGAGCACAAACAGAAACAGACACAGCGATAAAACCAGGCAAACTGACAGCCAACAGAGACCAAGAATTATTATCATCATCATTATATTATATATCATTTATCTATTTATTATTTATCTTTAATTGACCTCGCCAGCGCAGCCAGCCAAGGGAAACTAAGTAACTAACACCCTGAGGCTCACACACTCCCCGGGGCACAAGTTACAAGTTAACCCGACATCTGCATCCGCCCAGTAGACCCCAATTACCTAACTTAGGGAGATAATGAGCAAAAAAAAAAAAAAAAAAGGAAGAAAAAAAGAAATAAGAGGTCAGAGGTACATGGCACCCTTGCGAAATTATTTTGCAATCATAGGAAGATTTTTTATTTTTTTTTTTTAGAGGTGGTGGGGGATTGGGAGGGGGGAGGAAGGAGGGAGGAGAGAGGGGAAAGGAGAAGAAGGGGGAGAGGGAAGAAGGGGGAGGAAGGGGGAGAGAGAGGGAGGAGAGGAAGAGAGGAAAGGGGGGACGAAGAGAGGAGAAGGAAGAGAGGGAGGAGGGGGAGAGAGGGAGGAGAGAGAAAAGGAGGAAGAGAGGGGGGAGGGGGAGGAAGAGAGGGAGGGGAAGGGGGAAGGAAGAAAGGGAGGAGGGGACGAAGAGAGGGAGAAGGGGGAGAAGGAGAGGGAGGAAGGGGGGAGAAAGAGAGGGAGGGGGGACGGAAGAGAGGGAGGAGGGGGAAGAGAGGAGGAGGGGGAGGAAAAAAGGAGGGGGGAGGATAGCAGCTGCTGCAACTAGTATAATTCATCCAGTGTAATGAATAATGTTTGTATGAATGCGGTTAAATTGCAACACTAATAAAATTGCCAGCTACCTGTTTATTCATCGCAATTATCGGTTATACAGAACTTATTTCGGCGAAGGCAAATGCAAATTCAAACTACATTTCAAAAACAATTTGAATCATTAACAAAACAATTAGCGGAGAAAGAAAATGAACTTGCTGTAAAATGAATAATGCTGGCGAATATTCACTCATTTTATGCTGGGGTTTTATTTACCACAGAAAAGGGTTGTTTGAATTCTTAAATGCGATTGAGGGAGCAGGGCAGCACAGAGAGAGAGAGAGAGAAGAGGGAAGAGGAGGAGAAGAGGAGAGAGAGGAGAGAGGGAGAGAGAGAGAGAGGGAGAGGAGGGGAGATAGGGAGGGAGGGAGGGAGAGAGGAGGGGAGAAGAGGAGAGGAAGAGAGAGAGAGAGGAGAGAGAGAGAGAGAGAGAGAGAGAGAGAGAGAGGAGAGAGAGAGAGAGAGAGAGAGAGAGAGAGAGAGAGAGAGAGAGAGAGAGAGAGAGAGAGAGAGAGCGAGAGAGAGAGAGAGAGCGAGAGAGAGTGAGAGAGAAATACACAGACATATCGACAGACAAAGGGAGAGGCAGAGAGTCAGAGGGGAGCAAACAGACAGACAGAAACCGAGAGAAAGGCTGAAAGAAAGAGAGAGAAGGACAACACGAAAAAGAGAAAGAGAGAAAACGCAGTGTGAAGGGAGACAGAAATATGAGAGGATCGTTCCAAGGCGTATAGCGGAGGGGAGGGAAGAGGAGGAGATGAGGTGTAGGGAGGAGAGAGGAGGAGGGAGAGAGAGGTGTAGGAGAGAGAGAGGAGTAGGGGGAGAGAGAGGTGTAGGAGGAGAGAGAGGAGGAGGAGGAAAGAGAGGAGGAGAGGAGAAGAGAGGAGGGAGGAGGAGGAAGTGAAGGAGAAGGAGAAGGAGAGAGAAGAGAAGGAGGAGGAGAAGAAGGAGGAGAGAGGAGAGAGGAGGAGGAGAGGAGAAGGAGGAGAGAGAAGAGAGAGTAGGAGGAGTAGGAGGAGTAGAGTAGGAGGAGGGAAACCGAGGGAAAAAGAAATGGATGAAGAGGAATGCGTGGGAAAGCCTTAAAGAGAATATCGCGAGAGAGCGAGACGGGAGGGATGCTGTACAAGGTGGAGGGGGAGGAGGGAGGGGAGGAAGGAGGGGGAGGGAGGGGGAGGAGGGAGGGAGGGGAGGAGAGGTGCGTGGGGATTTAGAGCAAGAGAGAGAGGGGAAGGGGAGAGAGGGGGAAGAGAGGGTGGAAAGCAAGAAGGAGGGGGAAGGGGGAGACGGAGGGAGGGGAGGGAGATGGGAGGTGGGTGGAAAGCAAGAGGAGGGGGGGAATGGGGAGGAAGAGGAGAGGAGAGGAGGAGGGGAAGGGAAAATGGAAAAGTAAGGGGGTAAGGTAGGGTTTAGAAAGCAGAAATGGCAGGCAAAAGAAAATGATAGTGCATGAAAGTAGGAAAGGTGGGTGGTGGGGTGGGGGAGAGGGTGATCCAAACCCATTGCTTGGCGAGGACCGAATGGTGGGAATGGGGTCGATAACGATAAGTACATAATTGCGAAAATTGACAAGAACATCAAATTTCGAAATCCCAGCAGACGAAGAGAAGAAAAAACAACAACAACAACAACAACAATAAGCAAAATGACTGATAAACGACTGGATAATCTGATCACATAATGACGTAAACAAGTAAACAACCAAAAAAAACAGGAAATAAAACAAACAGACAAATAACTTTGCACATAGATAATCAAACAGGAGAACAAACAATCAGAAACCCTAAAATGCAACAAACAAAAAACAAATAAACAAGCCATGTAACGAGTGTAATAAAACTGAGAAACAAGCAAACAAATGAAGAAAGGTGTAAACAAAGCAAACTGAATTAAAACAAAAGCAAACAAGTGGTCGGAGTAAACAAGCAAACAAGAGACAAAGTAAACAAGGTGAATAAAAACAAAACAATCAACCAATCAATGCAAACAAATCCCACAAACAAGCGAACCAACCAACCAAACAAAGTAAACCACCGACACAAAACAAACAAAAAAGCAAAAAAAAAAAAAAAAAAAACACCCACTCACTCAATCAAAACAAACAAGCAAACCCACCAAACAGTAACCCACAGAATGCACTCAATCAGGGAACGCACAGACAGACAGACAAGCAGCGCAAGCAGGCAAGCAAAAGCAAACAACTCCGGAGGTGCTTAAAACATTAGCCTGAGATTATCAAGCTGAAGAGACCATGAGGAGCAGGTTGGCAAGCAGTGTGTGGGTTCTGTCGGTGTTCTCTCTCTCTCGCTTCTTTATCTCTCTCTTTCTTTCTCTTCTTTATCTCTCTCTCTCACTTCTCTCTTTCCTTCTTTCTCTCTCTCTCACTTCTTTATCTCTCTCTCTCTCTATCTTTCTCTCCCACTACCTCTCTCTGTCTCTCTTTCTCCTTCTCTCTCTCACTTCTTAATCTCTCTCTCTCTCTCTCTTCTCTTCTTTTCTGTCTCTGTCTCTATTTCTCGGTCTTTTGTCTCTGTTTCTCTTTCTGCTCCTATCTCTTCTCTCTCTCTCACTCCTTAATCTCTCCCGCCTTCTTTTTTCTGTCTGTCTTTTGTCTCTGTTTCTCTTTCTGTTTCCCTCTCCTCTCTCTTACCCCTTCTCTGCCTCTCTCTCTCTCTCTCTGCCTGTCTTTATATCTTTTTTCTGTCTCTCTTACTCTTTCTCTCTCCTATCTCCCACTCCTTTATCTCTCTCATCTTTTTCTCGGTTTCTGTTTACCTCTCATTCTCCTTTTCCTTCTTCTTCTTCTTCCTTTTCCCTTTCCTTTTTCTTCTCCTTCTCCCTCTTCTTCTTCTCCTCCTCCTTCTGTCTCTGTCTCTTTCTCTCTCTATCTCTTCGTCGCTGTTATTGATTTACGGGCATTTTCATCCCGTGCGTGGGAGGAAACCCAGAATAGAAAGAGAGGAAAGCCATACAGAATAAAGAAAGCGAATGGCGAGGAATGAGAGAATAGAGGAAAATCGAGACTTGAGTGTCGGTCTGAATGATTATGGAAGGGATTTCGTGTTCTCTCTCTCTTCCTCTCTCTCCTTCCCTCCCTCTCTCTATCTCTGTCTCTCTTCTCTCTCTGTTACACCTGCCTCTCTCCCTCCCTTTCCCTCCCTTCATCTCTCTTTCTCTGTTATACCTGCCTCTTTCCCCTCCCTCTCCTTCCCTTCATCTCTCTTTCTCCCTCTCCGTCTTCCACCTGTCTCTTGTCTTTGTCTCCCCCCCCCCCCCCAACTCTTCAGGTCATTAAATAATCTTTTTTTTCCATTTTTCTTTCTACATCTCCCTCTATTTCTCAATTCATCCCCATTGCATCCCTTCCCCTCTTTCCCCTCTCTTCCTACTTCATCTTCCTTAATTCTTCCTGCGCTGTTTGGGTTATACGTCTTTAATCCTCACCTTTTCCTCCTCCTTAATCCTCGTTTTATTTCGTCATTTACTCTCCCCATTCCTTCGCTTTCTCGGTCTTCCTAACATTTCTTTATTTTCTATTTATTTTCGTTTCCTCTCTTCGCGCCGCACTTCATTCACTTATTCTTTTGGTTTATCTGTTTTTTCTTCATCATTATGTTTTCTCTTTCTCTCTCTCCAATCATCATGATCTTTCTATCTTTCTCTCCTCTCTTTTTCTCCTTTCGCTTTACACTTTACTCTCACCATTCCTTCGTTTTCCCCTTCCCCCCCCATCATCATGATTCTCTCTCTTCTCTCTCTCTCTCTCTCTCTCTCTCTCTCTCTCTCTCTCTCTCTCTCTCTCTCTCTCTCTCTTTCCTTCGCTTTCTCTCGCCCCCCCCCCCCCACTTTCCACCATCATTTTTTTCTCTCTCTCCCTCTCTTCATTTCTCACTTCATAACTTCACAAATACCCTGTAACTCATTCACATATCACAAGGCGGCCTCATCTCACTCGACCGAAAATTAGATTCCATCTCACCTCTCCCTTCCTCCCTCCCTCCTTCTCTTTCTTTCTCCCTCTTCCTCCCTCTCTCTCTCTCTTTCTCCCCTCCCCCCCTCTCTCTCTCCCTCTCTCTTTCTCCCCTCCTCCCTCTCTCTCTTCCTCTCCTTTTCTCCCTCTCTCTGTCCTTATTATCGTTTTCTATTCTTTGCAATCCTCATATATCTTTTTCATTATCTATCCATTCGTTCCATCTCCTCTTGCAACAGAGATTAGCATCTGCAACAATCCTTAACTTTCTTGCAACCTCGCCGAAATCTATCTCCCTCTCTCTCTGTCTTACTCTCCCCCTCTCTTTCTCCTCCCTCCCTCTTCCTCTTTCTCTATCTCACCCCCCCCCTCTCTCTCCCTAGGCTAGCATCTGCAACAGTGCTTAATTCTCTTGCAACCTCGCCGAAATCTCTCTTCTCCCTTCTCTCCCTCTCTCTGTCTTCCCCCCCTCTCTCTTTTTCCCTTCCTCCCTCTCCCTCTTTCTCCTTCTCACCCCCCCTCTCTCTCTCTCCTAGACTAGCATTTGATACAATCCTTAATTGTCGTGCAACCTCGCCCTCTCTGTCTTACTTACCCCCCTCTCTTTCTCCCTCCCCTCTCCCTCTTTCTCCTTCTCACCCCCCTCTCTCTCTCCCCCCCTAGACTAGCATTTGCAACAATCCTTAACTTTCTTGCAACCTCGCCGAAATCTCTCTTTCTCCTTCTCTCCCTCTCTCTCTGTCTTACTCCCCCCTCTCTCTTTCTCCCTCCCTCCCTCTCCCTCTTTCTCCTTCTCACCCCCCCCCCTCTCTCTCTCTCTC
>NW_020868766.1:107500-115000 GCF_003789085.1 Penaeus vannamei
GTGGGGTGGGGTAGTGGGTGGTTGGTGGGGTGTGGTGGGTGTGTGGAATGGGTAGTGGGTGGGTAGTGTGGGTGTGGGTGTGTGGGTGGGTGGGTTAGGATGTGTGGGTCGGGTGGGTAGTGGGTTGGGTGTCTGTAGGTGAGGATGGGGTCGGTAGTGGGTGGGTGGGTGTTTAGGGTCGGGGGTGGGGTCAGTAGTGGGGTGTATGTGGGTGTGCTGTGTGGGGTGGGTTCGGTAGTGGGGTTGTAGGGTAGGGTGGGTTTCGGTAGTGGGGTGGGTGTGGGTGGGTGGTCGGGTTTGTGGGGCGGTAGTGGGGGGTCAGGTGGAGTGTGGGGGGTGGGGTATGGGGGTGTCGTGAGAGTGGTGGAGATGGGTGGGTGGGTGGGTGTGGGGATTGGTGGTCGGGTAGTATGGTTGGGGTGAGGAGGGTAGAATGAGGGAATTGAGGTAAGATGGAATATAAATAATAAATAAATAAATATATAGATGAAATAATGCTTGTTATATATTCATTGTAGATTTAGAAATATCCTTTTTAGGTGTCTTTTGTGGCTGAGGGACGGAGAATGGGGGGAATGGTAAAATGGAACATATAAGATATAAAACAAAATAAAGTTTATTATATATTCATTATAAATTTAGAAACACTTTTGGGCGTGTTGGATGTGTGAGGGGGGGGGTGGAGGGGTAGTAAGGGGGGGGAGAGAGAGGAGATCAGTTTACTTATTCCAAATAAAAACAAAAAAGGGGGAAAATAGAATAAAATAATGTGGAGTGAGGGAGGGAGAAGGGAAAAATAAAAAGGAATGAAGGAATGTGTGGAGAAAAAAGAGTTTGTTACAGATTTATGATAAATTCGAAAACATCCCTTATTTGGTGTGTTGGGTGGGTGGGGCTGAATTGGGAGGGGGGGGGTGGGTAGTAGGATGTGTGAGGAGGAGGAGGGAGGGGTTGGTAAATTATTACGAAACAGAAAACAAAAGAAATAACGTTAATTGGAATAAAGGAATGTGAAAAAATGAAGCTCCTTATATATCTATTATTTTGATCTGAAATATATCTTTTTTATGACCTGAAAAAATACAATACTGGAACGAGAGATAATAGATTTTTTATTCTTACTATAGACTTTTAATAGATTTTAAAACCTCTTCTTTGGGGGGAAGGGAGGGAGAGCTGGAAAAAATCAAAATCAAATATTGGAAACACGATTATATATCACATTATAAGTCCATTGATATATTATGGAATAAATAATAGCGCTATCCATCTTTCGTTAATCCTGTAAAAAAAAAAAAAAAAAAAAAAAAAAAAAAACGCGAACATTAGCAATTAAAGCACAAAACACCCATTGGAATTTGAAATCATAATAATTATCTTAATAAATATAATTCTGGCTTCACTATTCTCGTCATTCCTATTGCCATTTGGTGATCAAATCATTTCCTCTTTTTTCAGTGGCTCTCAAATCACACGCTTCGAAATTTAAAAAAAACACCGATAAATGGTTTTTATTCTTCAAGTGGCATGCTAATCTACTTACCAGAATCTTGAGAATTTCTTGCGAGTTTATCCCAATTTGTTCGGAGAATTGATAGATAGAGAGGAATGGAAAAGGTCCGATAGGGTCAAAGCTTTTTCGTTTGTTTGTTTTTTTGTTTGTGTTTTTTTCTCGTTCTATCTGGTTTCCTTTCTGCTTGTCGGTATATTATTTCTTTGCCTGTCTGTCTCTCTCTGTATGTCTGCCTCTCTCTCTCTCTCTCTCTCTCTCTGTCTCTCTCTCTCTCTCTTCTCTCTCCTGTCTCTCTCTCTCTCTCTCCTTCTCTCTCTCTCTCTCTATCTATCTATCTATCTCTTTCACTCTCTCTCCCTCTCCTCCCTCCTTCCCTCCCTCTCCCCTCTCTCTCTCTCTCTCTCTCTCTCTCTCTCTCTCTCTCTCTCATTCCCTCTCCTTCTCCTGCATTTATCCCATTCCTTTGATCAGTATAAAACCGTTTAAACGAATGATTTAAATCCATTTGTGCTTTACATCTGATTCCCGTATGTGAGTGCTCGCTTGACCTTGGTTCCGAGAGCGAGCCACGTCTTGCTCCCCCCGCCCCCCTCCCCCCCTTAAATCCGCCACAAGGTCAGTCTCGCGAGGAAGAAGGTCTTATTCCACCGCCTCCCTTGACCTCGTTTTCCGAAGCCGCGATGGTGATAAGGAAAGGTAGACGAGTGTCGAGTGTCAGGTTTGTCGGAGAAGTGTTTGGTCCTCGACGTTTTTTGGGGGGGGGTATGGGGCATGCGGAGGGGGTAGGGGGTATGGGGCATGCGGAGGGAGGGAGGGGTATGGGTATGTGGAGAGAGGTCATCGAGTGCAACCAGTCGAGTGCCGAGTGTCTCAAGTTTGACCTCGAAAAGGGGTGGAGTACGGGGTGGAGGGTTGGAGGGTTTGGAGGAGGAGAGAAGGAATAGGTAGGTTAAGGAGTGAGGGGATTGGAGAAGGAGAAGGTTAGATAGATAGAGGGGATAGGGTAAGGATGAGGGGGGTTGGAGGAGGAGAGAAGGAAGGTAGATAGATAGAGGAGGATAGGGTAAGGGTGAGGGGGTTGGAGGAGGAGAGAAGAAGGAATAGGGTAGATAGATAGAGGGGATAGGGTAAGGGATGAGGGGGATTGGAAGGAGGAGAGAAGAAAGAAGGTAGCTGGATAGAGATGGGGGATAGGGTCAGGGGTGAGGTCATGCAGGTCACCAGGTCGATCCGTATCGCCGCTGGAAGCCTCGCGGCCCTACTCAGCGTATGTGAAGAAGCCAAGGAATTGCTGAGGGCGGCACGGGGGGGAATCTGACCGGCTTCCGGCAACACACGCCCACAGCGGAGCGACGTCAGAGATCCTCTGTTGGGGAGATTAGAGTTTGTTATCGATCCTTTTCGGTATTTTCTGCCAAGCATTTTTATTTTCTCTCTCTCTCTCTGTCTTTTTTTTTTCTTCGCCTTCTCTCCATCTTCGAGGGAATAAGACGTGAGGTTCGGAGTAAGTGAGCCGTGAGACTGAAGCGAGACAAGTGGGCCGGGTAAGGAGGCACCCCCTGGCACCCGGCCCCCCCTTCCCTCCTCCTCTCCTCCTCCTCCTCACCCTCCTCTTCGATATCTCCTCCTCTTCTCCTCCTCGTCTCGATATCCCTCCTCTCTCCTCTTCTCCTCGATTTCTCCCCCCCCTCTCGATCCCCTTCTCCTTCTCCTCCTCTTCCTCCTCGATTTCTCCCCCTCTTCGATACCTCCTCTTCTTTCTCCTCCTAATCAGTTTCTCCACCTCCTCTTATCCTCCTTCCGAATTTCTGTTCCTCCTCCTCCTCCTCCTCTTTCTCCTCAGTTTCTTTTCGTATTCATCCTCCTTTCCTCCTTCTTCCCTTACACCCTCCTCTCTTCTTCCTTCACTCGCTACTCCTACCTTTCCTCCTCTGCCCCTATTTTTCCTTTCAACCCTTCTCCTACTCCTACTACTCTCCCTTCCTTTCTCCCATTCCTCCTGCTCTCCCCCCTTCTCCTCCTCTTACCCTACTCCTCTCCTCTTACTTCTCTCCCTTCTCCTCCTCCTCTCATTTCTCCTCTTCCTCCCTCCTACTCCGACTCTTATTTACTCCTCTTCTTCCTCCTTCCTCCTTCTCCTCTTCCTCCACCTTTCACCTCTCCCCCTCCTCCTCCTGCTCCTACATCTATTATTCCTCCTCCTCTTCCTCCCACTCTCCACTCCTCCTCTTCCTCCTACTCCTATCCTCTTTCTTCTTCCTCTCCTCCTCCTTCTCCTCTTCTTCTTCCTCCTCCTCCTTATTCCTCCTCTTCCTTCATCCCCTCACCCCACCCACCCCCTCCCCTTCCCCGCGTCCCCACAGCCACGTATCACAAAGAGTGCCAAGGAGTGCCCAGAGTGCCGCCGCGACGCCCTCTCACCCCGCCATTAACCGCCCGCCGCCCATCCCGCCCGCGAGAGATTAATCGTCGGATAATCATTCTTTGCGGTAATTATAGTGAAGTTTATCGTGTAACTTGATGAAGAATCATCGGCGTAGGGTTGGATGGAGATTAGGGAGCTAAGTGAGAGATGGGGGAAGGTGAGGCAGATAAGAGAGCAAGTAGCAGGCAAGTAACGAGGGGCGAGAGAGGGAGCGAGGAGGCCGAGAGCAACGAGGAACAAGCAGGACGGGACCGAAGCAACATAGAGGAGCGAAGGAGGGCAGAACGAGGAGCATGAGCAAGCATGAGGTGAGATATTATTAGATAGGTAATAGGATGGAAGTAGATGGGGGGAGAGGTAAAGAGGTAATATAGTAAGGAGGATATAGATGAGGTGTAGAGGATGATAGTACTATCTAAAGGGTAAGCATAGATGAAAGTGAGAGAGAATGAAAGAACGAGAGGGGAGGTTGGATGGAAAGAGCGGAGAGGAAGGGTGAGAGAGGGGAGGAGAGAGAAGGAGGGAAGAATTGAAGAACAGTAGGAGGACAAGAGAAAAAAAACATACACTGAGGAAGCCACGAGAGAGTACAATCCAGACGGCCTGTGCGCGGCCTAAGAGAACAGATGTCCACATCCTGGGATTGTTTTAAGGTTCAAAGTTAGGCTAGGATCTGTTTCGGGGTTCTCGAGACAAGCAAACAGCAAGTTGCAACTATTCCCGCAGACGAGGACTAATAATCCAAAGGCCCTTAGCTGAATGTCAGCGTTTGCACTCATGTGCAGAATATAATGCGTTCGGTCAGGCTATTTTGGTCCCAGATTGTTTCGTTTAATCAAAATTACCGAGCATTACGACGAGACGCCACGTATCTCCTGTTTTCTTTCCCCATCAAGTCATTAGAGCTATTGAGCATACGTTTCCCCCACCTTCTCTACCCTTCGAGCGCAAGCCAGCTAGCCATAGTTCGAAGCGATCTGCTGAAACAGGAACTCAAGTCGATAAGACTAATCGCATCACGGATTTTTACATCCGCGATTCAATATAAGGATAGATACATTCTCTCTGCTTTTCAAAGATTCTATTCAGACATAGAAACATGATAAAGTTTATACTCTTTAAAAACAAAAGCAATGGAACCAAAGATAAAAAAATAGCTGCTAGATAGAATTTAAAGCTGTGTCATGGGATAGACTTTAACGTCATAGATTTGCCCGCAATCAAAGAAATAGTCAATAAAGAGATACCTTGAAAGATTGGCAATATAGGATAGATATGCAGAATTTTTACTAAGGAAATTGATAGAGCTCTAGTATAAGAGCTAATGTCGAACCTAGCTATCATATATTCCGAATCTAGTAATAAAAATAGGTAGATTTAGTATATATATGGTTCATACTTTGTTAAGCTACAGATATGAATTAAAATGTATTGGAAGAATAAAGATGGATAGCCGAATAGGTAGTTAGATAAAATATGAGTAGATAGATAATAGATAGGATTAGAAGTATGAGATAGGTAAAGGATAGAAATGAAAATAATAAATAGGAATGAAGAGTAGGAAGGATAGACAAGATAGTCAGAGAAGACGGGAGAGGAAAGCAGGAAGAAGGATAGAGATGAAAAGATAAGAAACAAAGGACATAGAAGAATTGAATCAATTATAAGTTAATAGATGATAGAGCAGGTAGAGAGCTGAGGTAGAGCATAGGAATAAGAGTGAGAAAAGGAAATATATAATATAGATAGATACAAATATATTAAATACAAAATATATTCAAACTCTCAAATATTATAAAGGAGCTACGAGGCTATTAAATAACCGCAAGAATATCAAACTGATCAAAATTCCAAACTATTATCCAATAACTTCCGAACTCATAACAAACCCCCAAGAATCCGTAACGTAAGTTGTGTTAAGGGGAAGAAAAAGAAAAAGAAAAAATCTGGGAAAAAAGCAGAAAAAAAGCTTGGAAAAATCTGGGAAAAAATCGAGTGAGGAGGAAAAGAAAAAAAAATGGGGTAGAAAAAAAAACTAGAAAAAAGAAGAAGCCTTTGCAAAAAAAACCTCAGAAAGGAAATTGAGAGTGAAACCCAGCCATGCACAAAACTCCATCAGAATAGTACCATAAAAGCTTTGAGACGAAAAGGAAACACAAAAAGAGAGAAAAAAGACGGTAGAGAAAAGAAAAAATAGGTGGGGGGAAAAAAAGAGAACCAGAAGGCTAAAAGACTAACGGCAGGCAATTGGCAAGTACGAGTTGACGCGCAAGATGCCAGCAGAAGGTTGAGCCCTGCGCCATGCGCGAAAGATAAGAGCCGTCTGACTCCATACGATCTAGATGAAGATATCTCTCATAACTGGTGTCGTTCACGATATGCAGCATACATCGCATTGTGGCAGATATTGCTTAGCGCGCTCTGCTCTCGCTTTGCAGCGCAGCGGAGAACATAATATATATATTGTGATTTATGACCGTCTATGTTTATGCATATATATATCAATGTATTGTGACCAATAAAAAAAACCAAAAAATATAACATAATAACTTCTAACTCTTCTGTTATATAATATATATATATATAATAGATATATATATAATATAGTATATTTATAGTAATAAAGAAAAATATATAATATAATAATAATAACGGAAAATATATATAATACTCGATGAGTAGTGGTAATGCTAAGCATGTGTGTGTGTGTAGTGCCTGATAGTACGTGAAAAAAATTTAGTGTAAAGTGATGATGATCCGTGATGTGTGTGTGTGTATACATAATCAACAGCCCAAAAAATAACGCAAAGGATCGCCTATCAAAGTAACAAACAATGAGACGCCCAAGGAAAAGGAAAAAAGAAAAGAAAAAGAGTGGCCAAATAAGTTGAGAGTGTTACAGAGGCAAAGAAGTCCCGAGATTGCCATGCCAACTATAGTTAGTAAGATAAATCCTTGAAGGTATGAAGACGAACAATTGTGGAAAACAGACACAGAACATGACTTAAGGGAACCCAGTCATCATCCAGAATCAGCACAGAAGAGAGAAAGGAAAGGGAGGAAGAGTGCGAAAGGAGAAGACTATATATAGGAGGACATAATAACACGACTCCAAGTAGACTGAGTGATAGACATCGTAGTAAGCCCGCAGCAGAGATACTGGTAAATGCGTGATTGATATGTTAGATGATTAAGGTATGATAGAGTGTTTGTGTGTGGATTCGAAGAAACATTATTCTTTCTTAGTTGTTTTAATGTCGTCTCAGCGATTTTATTGAAATAAGATGTATGAGATTAATGGTATCTCACAGTTGCATTGTAGTTATGCATGATAAGAACCCCACTCCCGCGCCCATCTTCCGCGCGAATTGATTTTCGCATTGACCTGTGCAGGGAGAGGAGGAGCTAGGGAATAATTAGGACCAACGAATTTGTACGAAAGCTAGGGGATTGTCGGCAATCAGCTTAATTTGTATTCTGCCTCCATGTCTTTACTCGGTTGTTGGAATTTATTGAGTGATGTTTTTTGTTTCACCATATTCATATCGATTGCCCTATATCA
>NW_020868766.1:120000-121989 GCF_003789085.1 Penaeus vannamei
TTTTAGTTATTTGTCTTTCGATTTCTCTCTCTCTCTCTCTCTCTCTCTCTCTCTCTCTCCCCTCCTTCCCTCTCCTTCCTCCCTCCCTCCCTCCCTCCCTCCCTCTCCCCCCCCTCTCTCCCTCCCACCCTCCCACCCCACCCTCCCTCCTTCTCTTTCTTCTCTTTTCCACCTCTCTCCCTTTCCCTTCCTCTCCTTTCCTTCCCTCCACTCCAAGCCATAATGACCCTTACGGCTCGCACATAAGGCGCCTGGATCCAACGCAGATAAATGCCAAAGTCCCGAGACACTCGCCAAGATTCCGCACTTGCTCGGTTCTATGACGTTAACGACTTGATAGCGATTACAACTGCCGGGCGTTGATAGGACTGTATCTCAGCGCGTGATAAGTTCTCTCTCTCTCTCTCTCTCTCTCTCTCTCTCGCTCTCTCTCTAGCTCTCGCTCTCGCTCTCTCTCGCTCTCGCTCTCTTTCCTCTCGATCCCTCTCTCTCTCTATTCGCCTGGCTGTCGCTCCCTTTCTCTCTCGCTCTCTCTCTCTCTCTCTCTCGCTCTCTCTCTTGCCTTTGCTGTCGCTCCCTCTCTCTCGCTCTCGCTCTCTTCGTTTTCTCTCTCTCTCTCTCGCTCTCTTTCTCTTTCGCTCTCTCTCTTTGCCTTGCTGTCGCTCCCTCTCTCTCGCTCTCTAAATATCTATCTATCTGTCTGTCTGCCTGTGTATCTATCTATCGATCTATCGATCTATCTGCATATATATATATAATATATATATATATATATATATATATATATATATATATATATATATATATATGTATATATATATATATATATATATATATATATATATATATATATATATATATATATATATATATATATACATATATATATATACATGTATATAGATAGATAGATAAATAGGTAGGTAGATAGATGATATAGATATAGATATAGATATGATATATATATATATATATATATATTATATATATATATATATATATATATATATATATATATATGTATATATATATATATATATATATATATATATATATATATATATATTATATATATATATATATATATATATATATATATATATATATATATATATATATATATATATATATATATATATATATATATATATATATATATATTAGGGAATTAGAGTATTAAAGTGAAATTTCTTGCATTCGATAGTTATGCTTGCAATGCGACGGCCGCCATACCAAACATCCAGCGAATGTTGACACTACATTGCAAACCAACCTTCAACGAGGGACAAAAAATGAATTCGGGAAAATCACACCGACAACATTGCGATGACGTCATGCGGAGATACGGAAAAATCCTGAATTGGATCGTTCCCGTGTCCTTCCTCGCGCCGTGTAGTAAGGCCTATCTTGAACAATCCTTATCCTCATCCTGGCGGTTTCCTTGGCTTATCCTGGCCAGTCTTTATCCTCATCCTGGCGGTTTCCTTGGCTTATCCTGGCCAGTCTTTATCCTCATCCTGGCGGTTTAGCTTATCCTGGCCAGTCTTTATCCTCATTCCTGGCGGTTTCCTTGGCTTATCCTGGCCAGTCTTTATCCTCATCCTGGCGGTTTCCTTGGCTATCCTGGCCAGTCTTTTATCCTCTCCTGGCGGTTTCCTTGGCTTATCCTGGCCAGTCTTTATCCTCATCCTGGCGGTTTCCTTGGCTTATCCTGGCCAGTCTTTATCCTCATCCTGGCGGTTTCCTTGGCTTATCCTGGCCAGTCTTTATCCTCATCCTGGCGGTTTCCCTTGGCTTATCCTGGCCAGTCTTTATCCTCATCCTGGCGGTTTCCCTTGGCTTATCCTGGCCAGTCTTTATTCCTCATCCTGGCGTTTCCTGGCTTATCCTGGCCAGTCTTTATCCTCATCCTGGCGGTTTCCTTGGCTTATCCTGGCCAGTCTTTATCCTCATCCTGTGCGTCCTGGCTTATCCTGCCATCTTTATCCT
>NW_020868766.1:140665-153165 GCF_003789085.1 Penaeus vannamei
CAGATGACGAGGGTGAGGACGATAAGGTTTAGGAAGAGGAGACAAAGCTACAACTGCCAAAGGAAGTGCCCGGTGGGTATTGGCACCACGAATTTGCATCAATGGAAGCGAGAAATTTTTCCCTTTAGAGTTTTACGGAGGGGAGTGCGTGTCATAAAATTAACTTTGTTTCATAATACTCGCCACGTTTCATAATACTTACCCTGTTTCCTAATACTTATCTTGTTTCATAATATATCATTTCAAAATACCTGGACCGTATCCACGAAAGGTCAGACAATTCTGAGACTAAATTTGAGAAGTGTCGGAGGAAAAAATAGGTCCGTCGTTTGTTTACATCGTTGGTCGGCGCTTTAGTTATTTCATATTTATTAATACATAATAATGTTTGTAAACATGTGTTTTCTTTGGCAAAATACTCTATCGTGCTGGCACAACACACGCAAATCAATCATTACACAAGAAAAACAAAAACAAAGCGTTAAAAATGTGAAGATGGCCTTTGCTGAAGCAAAGCATATTCTCAAATTTGTCTCAACTCTGTCTCAAATGTAAGACAGGGTCGCAGGAGTCCTAAGTCATTTGAGAATAGACTCAGGCAGTTTCACATTGAAGTATAGGCTTATGTATGTATATGCGCATATATGTGTGAACGTGTGAATATATGCATATACACACGCACAAATCTATATATTCACACACACATATGCGCATATAAATACATAGGCCTATAATCCAATGTGAAAATGTCTGAGACGATTCTCAAATGACTTAGGACTCCAGCGACCCTGTCTTACATATATATATATATATATATATATATATATATATATATATATATATATATATATATATATATATATATATATATATAGTATATATATATATATATATGTGTGTGTGTGTGTGTGTGTGTGTGTGTGTGTGTGTGTGTGTGTGTGTGTGTGTGTGTGTGTGTGTGTGTGTGTGTGTGTGTGTGTGTGTGTGTGTGTGTGTGTGTGTGTATGTAATATATGTATATATGTATTAATAAATATGAAATAACTAAATAAGCGCCGACCAACGATGTAAACAAACGACGGACCTATTTTTTCCTCCGACACTTCTCAAATTTAGTCTCAGAATTGTCTGACCTTTCGTGGGCACGGGCCCTGATTTCGCTCTTTCTCCCACCAGGCAAGACCGCTGGAGCCGATTGCGCCGAAGCCAAGAGCCGAGACCAAAACCACCGGGGGAACGAGGGAATTCTCGGCGCCATTCTCGAAATACCTAACAGCACGAGACCCGGTGTTGGCCATGACGCGTAAACAAAACCGGAGAGGAGTGGCGAACGCGTTGAGGTTTACATGCACGCGAGAGCGGTTGTTGTCGTCCGCGGAGATCGGCGGCAGCAACATCATCGTGAGAATGTGAGAGCCGACCTCGTTCATCTTCCGACGGGGGAGCATGTCGGCGAGCTGTGAGAAAGAACGTTCTGCGCGCCTGTGGAAGGGCGAGCGTGCTTTGGAGGTTGTCCGATTCGATTCTGGAAGATAAAACGACATAACAGCGTTCAAGAAATAACACTGATGAGTAACTACTACTACTACTACTACAACTACTACTACTGCTACTGCTGCTGGTGCTGTTGCTGCTGCTTCTGCTATTACTACTGCTACTACTACTACTACTACTGCTAATTGCCAGTGTAGCCAAATCGCCGAAAATGAAAGCCTTAACCCAGTTGCCAATATAAATTTCTTGAATATCTGGGACGCCTTAATCGCCAGAAAAGGGCGTTTTTTCAGGGGAGTGACATTTTGATTTTATTAAATGGAATGAATTGCTTTTATTAAATGAGTGAATGGAAAGGCAAACTGCCGCAGCCGTTGCCGAGGACAAGGCCAAAGACCTCCTTTCAAGATCCCTAATGGTAGACTGGACGCAATAACAAAAGAAATAGAACATATGTAAACTATAGAGCCAATTATAATGTTAGACTGAGTGCCTTGTCTGTCATATACATACATACAAGGAGAGAGAAAAAACATGATTTTTCCATTAATCGAACTGACAACAGTCGCAATGAGGTCAGCTTGCATCGGCGCCAGGAAGCCGGGATCTTGGTTCGAGGCGGAGTCGCGAGAGCACCTGTCAGGACGAGCGGGTGCTGCGCGCGGGTGGCAACGGGATGAAGCCAGGTTTCGGGCTCAAGGCGGAATCAGAAGAGGACCCGCGAAGTGGCGGCTGTGAGTGGCCAGGCCTTGGCGAGTCCTAACTGGAAGAGAGAGGATAATCGGGTTAAACATGATCGCCGACGGCCAACCGCCCGGCCGAAGTCCCGGCCCACATAAAAATGGACAGAAAAACATTCGATTCCGATTGTTTCCGGGTCTCCAGCCCGTAGGACCGGTCGGTTTCGACAAGCCAAAGGTGGACGTCTTTCTCCCCCACAGGGTTTGATAGATTGCTAGTGAGGAGGTCGCTCCGTGCTAGTCCAGTCACTCGATAAGAAATCGCTCCCGAGAGGCTTACGGGACGGATAAGCCCGCCGGATACCGATAATCCGAGTGACCCCGTGCTCGCTTTGCCACTTTCGGCGCTGACACTCAAGGAGACCCTTAGGAGGAGGTCATAGTGAGAGGCCTTTATACAACTCTACACTTCCCTCTACCATCCAAAAATGTCCCTCCTATGCCCAGTAGTTTCTTCACTCTTTTTTGTGATTTTTTTCTTCTTTTGTGAACGATTTAGCCCTTCAACAGCAAACCCACCTCACCCGTATCCACAAAACCCAACTCTTCAAGAGCTTCCCCCCCCTATCCCCGCTCAAATCACGCCCACTACGCATTCAACCCCACCCATTCTCGCCCCCCACCTCCTCCCGACCCCCCCATCTCCCCCACCCACCCCCACCCCGGCAAGCGACCTCTGGCACCCTACGCCTTCAGGTACCGAGAAACGCGATGTTATTTACGAAGCTCATCTCTCCTCGGAAGATGATCTCCGGCGCAGCATCATCTTCGGCAGCTGTTGCGTCTCGGGTGATAGGTGTCTGTCTGTCTGTCTGGGTTTCGGTCTATTTTTATTGGTTTGTGTTGATATATGCTTATGTAATTATTGCCATTTTGTTGTTGTTTTTTGTTGATTTTGTTATATTTATTTTGTAATGTTATTGTTTTTCTTTGTTATTGTTATTGTTTTCTTTTTGTTATGTTATTGTTATTGTTTTTATTTTGTTATTGTTTGCAATTGTTATTTTTATTGTTATTGTTATGTTGTTATTGCTATTGTTATTTGGTTATTTTAATTATTATTATGTTATTGAAATTGTTATTTTGGAGCATATCTGAGACACTGGAGCACTGTTAAGCGGCAAGAAGTTATCATATTTCGACATGTCTAATTTAAGCTGAGAGAATTTTGCGTTAGGCAGCTACACGCCACAAATCTATTTTTCTCAGAATGACAAGAATAAAATACAAGAAAAAAAGAAAAAGAAAAGAAAGAGAGAGAGAGAGAAAAAAAAAAATACATACATATAATATATAATAATATATATATATATATATAAATATATATATATATATATATATATATATATATATATAGTATATATATATATATATATATATNTAAGATACGATTTATTTCTCTAATATAAAGATATGGGAGACCAGCGCCAATGTAAAGTAGGGATCATTAAAGTACTTGACGTATCTAACATTATGGATTTTCGGAACACAGCAAGCACCCATAAAGCAAGGCAATTTTAATCTTGAGATTTTTCAAACCATTCCAAAAAAGGAAATATAATTCAGCATGAAATATGGAAAACATTGCAATTTTTTTGAAGGAGAAATATGTAAAAGAAACCGAATTAGTTTCTTAGATTAATCTTAAGAAATACCTCAGCTGCATTAAGTAGTTCTCAAGATCACTGAAAAAAACAATAGGATTCTAGGCAATATGATTCTATAAAAAAAAGAAAAAAAATGTAGCTCGATTCAATAAGACACAAAAAAGAACATGATTACTATCAGTGATAAGTTGCACAAAAAAAAGAAAAAAAATCATATTGGCGACGATAACAGCCAGGAAAAAATATTGAGTTCTGGTACTATATCTACCTCGTTCTAACGTAGAGAAAAAAAAATTAATTACTAGTTTCTTATAATTTACCTTGTGAAATTAGGAGAGAAAATTACACAAGATTTCTTTTAGTCTGATGATGACGAAAGAGATGGATGAGGGTAATGATAAAAGAATGATTATGATAATAAATGATAATACTGAGTACAATATTCATCCTCGTCATAGTAGTATAGTAATAGTATAGTAGTACTAGCAGTAGTAGTAGTACAGTAGTAGTACTAGCAGTAGTAGTAGTACTAGCAGTAGTAGTAGTACTAGCAGTAGTAGTAGTAGTAGTAATAATATGGTCATTATGATGATGATGACTGTATCTTTAAAAAATTATAATCGTCTGTATTTAGAAGGAAGAAAGCCATTATTTTGAATGCTTACCCTGGCGCAAGTCGATGCTCCTTTGTCTCTCATTTGGTGCCTCGCCGTCTGACAGTCGCCCAAATTCTTTATGGAAATTTCAAGTTTTACCTGACTGCTTGTGATGAACGGTTCTCACCCTATTGTATACAGGTACGTCGTTATCCAGAGTACGTATATAAGCAGCAATACATAATAGAAATACTGAAGAAGTGTGTTATATGGATGTGAAATATTTACTGAACCAATCACGTGGATGATATGCAATGGCATAAAAATTTATTGTGCTGTGACAAGTATATGCACAGAATTTGAGTAGGCAATCGTCTTTAAATCATTTTATTTAATTTAGGTTGAAACTGTGAGTTGAGAAAGGCGATTAAACCTGTGGTTGTGGTATTTTAATTGTATGTATATTGTTTATGCAAGTATATGACAGACTAAACATGAAGAATCTTTATATAACATGTTATTATTTTTTGAAATATCATGTTGAATATTGAACTTTGAGGATATTATAAGACTTTAAATTTACCATATTAACCTTGTGATACATACCTAGGATTATATATATTTAGAATAATTTATTTGAAGTTCTGATGTAAAGAAGAACTAGGAAATTGTGTCTATTATTTTACTGCGAGTTTTTGGTATTTTATTATTTGATATGGTAGAAAAAAACACAATACAATAAATCCAGTTTGTGCATTGTGGGTTTTTCTACCATAGTATCAACACGGTATTGTGTTTTTCTAATCATTATTTGATATCAAATAAGTAATCTTTTACAGATTGAAGGATAAGCAATAAAGAAGTCTTGTCATACGGCCTTTTTTTTGTGTCTCATAGCAATACAATGATGATGATGATGATTATCACCATCATCATAATGATGATATTAGTAATATGTGGTAATATCATAGTTTCCCCTGAAATTAGCTAATTGTCACATGAGAGATAAAGAGGATAAGCTGATGAATAAGGAATATGTGTGATAGAGAGAGATGCGTGTGTGAAAGGAGGAAAGAGAGAGAGAAAAAGTGTGTGTGTGTGAAGGAGAGCGGGAAAAGAGAGAGAGAGGGAGAGAGACAGGTGTGCGTGATGGAAGAAGGAAGAGAGAGGGAGAGAGGAAAATGAGAGAAAGAGAAAGAGAGAGACTGTGTGTATGAACAAACTCTCAACATTTTTGCTGTCACTGTTTAAAATATGAATGACGGTCCTGATAATACGAATGACAGTGAAGTGAATATCAACATCATGCAATACTTGATTTTTTTTTTTTTTTTTTTTTTTTGCATGACTGGTCATTCGGTCCCACGTGATAAACTTATACAGTCGGTCAAAACGTTTTTTTTTTTCTCCTTCTTCCTCCTCTTCTTCCTCTTCCAATTGTATTTGTTATCATTCTTATCCTTTCTAATTTAAAATTATTCTGATACGAAACAGGATCCAAGGCAAGGGCAACAAGGTCAATGGCCAATACACAAGACACGAGGAATTCTTCGCAAAAAAGTAAATGATAAGATTACTTCGAGTTATTGTATCTCAATTCACATATGTATTGTTTACTTTGAAATGAACCTGTGTGGGTAATTTTCTCTTGTGTGTATGGATGTGTTATATACACATATATATATATATATATATATATATATATATATATATATATATATATTATATATATATATATATATATATATATATACATATACATATATATATATTCGACATCATTATTTATTCGACATTTAAAAAGGTGCACTGTTTCTGATTTCAAAGATGCACATTCGTCACTGAAACATTTGTTTACATATTTTCATAAATCTAAAGGCATATCAATATAGCAAAATTTATGTTTATAGCAAATAGTAAGTATATAATTATTATTTTTAAATTTTTAATAAATCTGCGGGAAAGCAATAAGTTAGTTGTCATAATGATTTCTCGTCAGACGAGTCCTGGCCTTCCTCCATGTAACAGGTAGGCTGAGTGCTGGTATTTAGAATCATGTTTTACCCTCATATAATAGAATGTAATGCTTGATGAGTGTATTAAGTGATAGTTAAATATATATATATATATATATTATATATATATATATATGTATATATTATATATTATTTGTGGAAAGGTATGAATGAGAACGATATCTTACAGTACAAGAGATGTTACTTAACCGGTTTCGATTATATCTTCGTCAGAAATACATGTATTTCTGACGAAGATATAATCGAAACCGGTTAAATACATCTCTTGTATTGTGAAGATATTCGTTCTCATTCATACCTTTCCAAATTTGTCAACATGAATACGTCATTTATATATATTATTTATATACTAATATATATTATATATATATTAATATATATATATATATTTTATAATTTATCATATGATTATATAAAATAAATGTATATTTATATATCATTTATTATATATATGTATATATTACTATATATAATATTATTTATATTTAATATATTATATAAATATATATATAATATATGCACATATGTATGGTGTTGTGGTGTATGTACATGCACATATATAGATATTATAAATATATGTATGTATACATAATATTAAACACACACACACACACACACAACACGCTCAACACATACACACAAACTCATATCAGAAAAGTGGCATACAACATTCCTCTCCCTCACTGGCAGCCAATTACGGTTCCGATGTCAGGTAGTGTTAGTATCAAGCTTTTCCTAGCGTCTAAACAAACACAAACACTGTAACACTTTTCCTTTTCTCGTAGTGATGTATATACTGCATATGCGCGCTGCTGCAAGTATACGATACCCGGTGTTAAACTGAATAATATTCCTTCTTTAAATCGGGTATTCATTTGGTAATAAACAACTGTTGAGAAAAAAATAAATAATTTTCTCCTAGCAAAAACACATACATCACACACTTTCTACACTCAGACACTACACACCACCACCACACACACAACACACACAACACACACCACAACACACACACACACTAACACACACACACACACAAACACAACACACACACACACACACACACACACACAACATAACACACCACACACACACTACACACACACACAATCACACACTAACACTCACACACACTAACACACACAGCACACACACACACACTACACACACACCACCACACATCACACACACTAACATACACACACCAACACACACACACTAACACACACACACACACACACTAACACACAACACACAACACACACAAACACACACTAACACACCACACACACACACACACACTAACACACACACACACTAACACACACACACACACACACACACACACACACACACACACCACTACTACACACACTAACACACACACACACACACACACACACACACACACAACACACACACACACACACACACACCACACACACACACACACATTCACACACACAGCACCCACACACACACACACACACACTTGGCCACTAATGTGATGTTCACTGCAATTGATATTTAACATCTGCATGTATAATTGTTTGCACTACCTCACAGTATTCGCGCTAAGTACTTTGCAGGTTTCTTATATAGTGTGCCGACTAGAGCAAAAAATTTCCTGATAGTCGTTATTCATGGAAGTCGAGATTAATGTTGTATGTAGTGGCAATAATTGTTGTTCAATGGGCCATTGCAACGGCACTTGGCTGGGTGGCAGCCCAAATAACAATACACTACAACAGCAGCAGATATTTTTGTAACAAATAATAGGTTTCACAAATACACACACAAACATAACACAGTACACACAGCCACAACACACACACACACACACATTCATACATACACACTATATATATATATATATATATACTATATATATATATATATATATATATATATACTATATATATATATTATATTTATATATAAATATACTAATATAGTATATATATTTTATACTCATATCGTATATATTTCTAATAGTATATATATTTTTATAGTATATAATATATATATATATATATAATAATATATAGATAGAGATAGTAGATAGATAGATATAGATTTATACAGAATATATAGATATATAGATATATAGATATATAGATATATAGATATATAGATATAGATAGATAGATATTTGTAGATAATTTTCTTTTTTTCCTCCTCTTTTCTTACTCCCCTCCTCCTCCTATTTGCTTACTTTTTTTTATGGATCTGCTAGCGAAAGTGCAATAAAAAGCCTTCGTCTCCTTTTCTCGCCGCGAGATCCCGTTATCAAGTCCGGATGCCGGGAGAAGCACCTGCCTGCTATGGAGCCGCGTCCGTAGAGTAAACGTTTTCGAAGGCTTTGTCAGACAGCGAGGAGTCGAGAAGTTAGTAAAGGAAGTCGAGTCAGTTTTCTATATGTGTGCATATATATAGGCACACACGTGGCACGCACACACACATACGCACACTCACACACATGTACATTAATATATACATATATATATATGGTATAACACACACACATCACACATACACACACACACACATACACACATATAACATAACCCATATATATATATATATATATATATATATATATATATATAATATATAGTTATAATATATATATACATATATATATGTATGTATGTATAATGTCATACATACCCACCAACAATAAATACATGAACCCATAGCAAGCAAGGGAAAGCAAAGCTGAAAAGGCTTACCAACAAAGGCAATTACTTCTACAGCACAAGAGGCAGCACTCAGGGAAATAGGATTATGCACAATTCACAATCCTCTCCGTGGGAATTGCCGAGTTATGTGGGCACGTGATACGAAATGAAAATTCTATGAATGTCAAACCCGAAATGCCGAAAATGATGCGAAAATGATTATGTTTACCTCTCCCGTGTGCTATTGTTGAATGCGATTGAGAGGTTAGAAAAGAAGATGGGAGTTATCAATTTTATTTGTTTTTTTTCTCCATATCGGAAAAAAAAATCCAGGATACGTAGGATAAGCTGGAAAGAACGCAAGAAGGCTGAAAAGAAGGAGAGAAAAAAAAACAAAACGAAGGAATCAAGGAAAAATAAGAAAAGGAAAGAGAAGATAAAAAACATAAAGAATAAAAGGAAAAAGGAAAGATAAGATTAAAAAACGAAAAAGCGAAAATACGGAGAAATAAAGAAAAAGTTAAAGAAACTCCAGTAAAAGAAAAAAAGGAAAACGCCAAATAATTAATAATAATAATATATAATAATAATAATAAAAATAAAATAACATCGTAAAACTAAAAGTAAAGTGTTTATAATTTAATTTTTATGAGCAGTTGTTAGAGCTTCGATAGAACTGGAGCGAAAGACAATGAAACAACAGAACGGTTTTTCAAAAAGGATCATTCAAACTTGTGACGAATTCTTTTGAAGTTAATTGAGACACAGAAAATGTTATCCATAAGAACATAACGATTCACGTTTGAGAGAGAATATATATATTGTTAGTAATAATAAATAATAATGAGAATGTTGATGGAATGACAATGCTATCATGTGATAATAATATGGTAATGATACCAACAATAAATGAGTATAAAATTAACAGCAACTACAAGGAATATTTAATAATGATAAATGGTAATATATAATATTCAGGAAACAACAATGATATATATCAAAATAAATAAATAATAATATATAATAAGTATCAACGACAATAAAATCATATAGATAAAAAATATGTTATTTATTATACTCTTACTGTACTGCAGCTCCTACTACTATTATACCTATTTCTTTTCACTGATACTACTATTACCACTACTACTATTACTACTACAACTACTACTACTGCTTTTACTACTACTACTACTATTACTACTACTACTGCTACACGCATTAACATTACTATTATTATTACTGCTATTTCTACTACTACAACTGTTGCCACTATCATTACTACTGGCTCTACCACTACTCCTGCTGCTGCTACTATTACCACTGCAACTACTAATATTACTGCTACTACTACTGTTGCCACTATCATTACCACTGCTTTCACTAATACTGCAACCGTTACCATTATCATTACTACTGCTACTACTACTACTACAGCTACCATTACCACCAAGATTACTACTGGTGCTACTTTTACTACTTTTTCTACTACAGCCCTACTACAACTACTACTACCAATGTTGCTAATATTGCTACTGCTACTACTGTTTCTACTGCTATAATTTCAACTATTACTGTGAATGCTACTACTGCTACTACTACTACTACTATTACTGTTATTCCTTCGACTTATAGTAATTATCATCATAGTGATAACAACAGCAACATGATCATATAAAAAATGAAATATAAAACAAATGAATATGATATGATATAATGAGAATGAAATAATAAAATATGATAATGAAAATATTAAAAAGAATAATAATAATAAAAATGATAACAATGAAAATAATAAAAAATAATAATAACAATAATGAAAATAATAAGAATAACATTAACAATAATTAAAATAATAAGATAAGAATAATGAAAAATAATAAGAATGATAACAATAATGAAATAAAATGATAACAATAATAATAAAAGAATAAGAATAATGAAAAAATAATAAGAAATAAGAATTAATGAAAATAGATACAAATAATAATGAAAATAACGATAACAACAACAATAATGAGGACATCAGTTGCCTAACAGCTATAAAAAAAGCAGTATGTGTTATTTTTTCAAACAAAATCACATAAAAAAAATACCACATACGGTCGTTTTGTGAGAATCCAACCTTAAATTCCCGAAATTCCGAAATGAGACTTGGAAAAAAGGAATTAATGATCTCAATTAACGTTTGTCACAGTCGTTAATTATCTCCATATTTGGATTAGTAGGGAATGACAGAGACAAAAAAAAAAAATCTTTGACTATGTTTTTTTCCTTCTTTTAGGATCTATTTCTCTTTTTTTTATCCTTTGATTTTTTTATTTTATCTTTTTTTTATTATTATTATTATTTTTAAGGATCTGAAAAAAATGGTTATTATTATACATATATTTTTTTATGGATTTGAAATATATAAGTTGTGTTTCCGTTTTTTTTTATATATTATTCTTCACGGATAAAAGTCGACGATAAAATGACATGGTTTATAATGTATTCAATTTCTTGTTTTACTTTTACGATTTCTCAACGTTCCTCCAGATTTATTTTCACATTGTCTTTTTTCCTTCGTTTTTTTCTTTCTTCTTTTTTTTTCTTTTATTGTTTTTTTCTTTTCTTTTTTTTTCTTTTTCGTTTTCTTTTCCCTATTTCTTGATCTGGAATGTTATGTTATCAATTCTTGGATCTTCAATGACGTCATAGAAGCGGTTTTCGCAACAAAATTCGTGACGTCACAGTCTTTCTAATGTCAGGAAATTCATGGTGTCACAATATCCATGACGTCACAGAATCAACGATGCAACGAAATCAATAAAGTCACGTAAATTATAACCTCATAAAATTTGCAACCTCACAAAATTGATAACGTCACAGAATCTATGGCGCCTGAAAATTAATGACGTCAAAGATTTAATGACGTCACAAAATTCATGACGTCACAGAATCTATGGCGCCTGAAAATTAATGACGTCAAAGATTTAATGGCGTCACAAAAATTCATGACGTCACAGAATCTATGGCGCCTGAAAATTAATGACGTCAAGATTTAATGCGTCACAAAAATTCATGACGTCACAGAATCTATGGCGCCTGAAATTAATGACGTCAAAGATTAATTCACAAAATTCATGACGTCACAGAATTATGGCGCCTGAAAATTAATGACGTCAAAGATTTTAATGGCGTCACAAAATTCATGACGTCACAGAATCTATGGCGCCTGAAAATTAATGACGTCAAAGATTTAATGGCGTCACAAAATTCATGACGTCACAGAATCTATGGCGCCTGAAAATTAATGACGTCAAAGATTTAATGGCGTCACAAAATTCATGACGTCACAGAATTC
>NW_020868766.1:155665-158530 GCF_003789085.1 Penaeus vannamei
ACACACACACACACACACACACACACACACACACACACACACATATAGAAACCAAGGTAAAAGAGGCACAAAGGAAACGAAAACTAAACAAATACAAGGACACAACACGACTACACGACTCCTTGGACGCAGGAAAAAGACACTTAAGACGAACACGAAACGGAAACAAGGAGTTGGCACCGATCCACGCCCTCTCGCCGTGGGACCAAACCAAGACAGAGGAAAATCTCGATAAAATCATAATTGGCACAGAGAGGAAAGAACGAAACCGTTTTCCGGGTATCAAGACACGAGGAGTATTATTAAAGCGTTAGGAAGACTTAAGTTTCAAAATTAAGATTTGTGTTTGGGAATACTGATGAAATTACAGGTGATTTACAGTATGCGAGGACTTAATAATGCTATCACACAAGCCTTGTGTTTTGAAGTTGTCAATACGATTTAGATGCATTTGGCTGAATATTACAAAAATAAACAAAACAACGTATATGTAATAAGCTATTACACATACACAGTTTACGGACAATGAAATTACCTATTGAGTTGTGAAACTCAGTAACGTCATGCAATTAATCAAACAATCACTCCACATTATCCAATGATTAACGTAATTAAATACCTCAAAAGGAACAATTGGCCAGAGACCCATAATATATATAACGACAAAGGGTTCCATACTTGTGCCTTAAAAACAAAACGACCCCATTTCTGAAGTCCTTGAACAGCCATTACTTACTTCAACCACCCATACGACTTGTCCACAATACAGAATTGCCATTCTAGCAATTTTAGAGCAAGGGTTCCCAATCTAGGGGTACAGGAGACTATGGGATGCCTACGGGGGGGGGGGGGATATGGAGCAGTTTAAATCATGAATATGATTAAACTGGATTCACTCTCATCTACAGTACCTACAGTAAATTCTCTCTCACATAATAAATTGGAATATTTCCATAATAGTGTTAGGCTGCGTTTACACCGTGCGAGTCGCGTCGAGTCGAGCATTAAATCATTATTTGGATTTATTATTTTATTATATATTATTATTATTTTTTATTTTATTATTTTTTTTTTGACGCATCTCCGTTTACACCGACTGAGTCAACCCAAGACAAATCACAACACCCAGTCAGTGACCCATTTGATTCGAAAGTGAATGGACGCACATTCTCTTGCTGAAGTAACTGCTTTGCTCTCGCTTCTTCGTCGCAGACGTTAAAAAAAAAAAAAAAAAAAAAAAAAACGAATCAGGATGCATCACTGGACACCAAGAGGCCAGGTCACTTATTCTTAGAACCGGTAAACCATCCAGAAAAGCTCTACAACGTTTTTAGGAGGACAAATGAACATTTCAAGAAGCTGATGGAGTCGTCTGAACCTTCCATTAGGAAAATCAACACCAACGTCAGGCGTGCATTGGACGGACGTCAAATATGGGCCCAGATCTGTATGTGACTCGACGCGACTTGACTCAACGTGACTCACACGGTGTCCTATAGCTGCTGCCACCATTACACGCATAACTAGAAACTTAATCTGGAAAAAATATGACAGACACTAATTGGGACCATGGCAATCCTTATACATTTATCGACGGCTACAGAATAGAAAAAGTTATCAACTACTGATTTACATCCTAAGACAGACAACTTACCTATCTATCAAGTCACTGCCGTTATCGTAAAGCTTACATCGGCAAAGGTAACTAACGAGCCATCTAATTATGGACCATTTACTCCACTCGACTGCTGTTTCAGACTATAATCCCCAGAATAAGCTGTTTTAGCGAAAGCGAAACTCCAGAATGAGGGTTTGATTTGACATCCTTACACACACACACACACACACACACACACACACACACACACACACACACACACACACACACACACACACACACACACACACATACATATATATATATATATATATATATATATATAATATATATATATATATATATATATTTTTTTTTTTTTTTTTTTTTTTTTTTTTTTTTTTTTTTTTTGTCTGGAAGGGCAGACACACTAACGCACAAAACTACATAGCAGGAGAAAACTGATTTTAAACTAGGGGTTTTTCTTTCGCCTTGGCACTCTCCAGCCCCGGGCGAGGTTGCAATCAGACGGAGCTCTTTCTGCTTCCTGTGGCAGATTCGAATCGCGGTCGCGGATTCGAACCTGGCGCCCTAACCCACTTGGCCACGGGGATGAGGGACAGAGAGAAATGGTTAAGAGAGGTATTTTTGCATTTGTTTGTTTGAGTGTGTGTGTGTGTGTGTTTGTGTTTGTTTGGGTGTGTGTGTGTGTTTGTGTGTGTGTGTGTGTGTGTGCGTGCATGAGTGATTTTTTTTTTTTATTATTATTAGTTATGGTGTAGGGGAGATTCTCTTAGAAATATGCGTTCTGTAGTTACACTTACACCTATATGCTCGATGCAGTGGCGTAGTAGTAGTCTTCATGATTATTTGATGCGTTTTAAAATCGCCACATATACATAAAAGTCCCTCCCGAATTTCATTGTACTGAGCTTCAGAACACAATCATATACTCACAACATAAACAAACAAAGGCCTAAGCCCACACATAGAACAGACACACACACACACAAACACATACACGCACACACACACACACACACACACACACACACACACACACACACACACACACACACACACACACACACACACACACACACACACACACACACACACACACACACACATACACGCACATACACACGCAAACTGATACGAAAAAAAGAAAAAAATCTTTTTTTCCCTCTTTCATCCTGATTACCATCTAAGCCAACCTGGGGGAAACGGGGTACTTTCTGGGGAGGGGGGGGGGTCATGGAGCAATC
>NW_020868766.1:159237-161737 GCF_003789085.1 Penaeus vannamei
CCTCCCCTCCACACGCAGCCCACACTCCACCCCAGCCCACCTCCCTCCATCCTTTCTTACCCCCTCCCCTCCACCCCCCCCACTCCCGCTCTCACCCCGCCCCCCCACTCTCCGCCCACACTCCCCCCTCCCGTGCGCCGTCTTCATTACCACTCAAGACATTACCAAGATGTATAATCATTCTCTCTAGAAGCTTCCTCGGCCATCGTATGATAATTAGAAGACACCAGAGGAGAAACTTCACGGGGGTTCTTACGGCGAGGGAAAGGCGGGGAGGGAAGGAAGGAGGGAAGGAGGGGAGGGGGGAGGGAAGGGAGGAGAGGGAGGGAAGGAAGGAAGGAGGGGAGGGAGGGGAGGAAGGGAAGAGGGGGGCGGAGAGGAAAGGGAAGGAGGGGGGTGAGGGAGGGAGGAAGGGAAGGAGGGGGTGAGGGAGGGAGAAGGGAAGGAGGGGAGAGGGAGGGAAGGAGGGAGGGAAAGAGGGGGGGGGGAGAGGGAGGGAAGGGAGGAAAAGAAGGAAGGAGTGGGAGGGAAAGAAGAAAAAGGAGAGGGAAGGGAGGAAAGGAGGAAGGGAAGGAAGGAGAGAAGGGATGGGGGAGAGGGAAGGAGGAAAGAAGGAGAGAGAGGAGAAAGGGAAGAGGAGGGAGAGGGAAGAGGAAAAGAGGCAGGAAAGGGAGAGGGAGAGGGAGGGAAAGGCGGAATGGGAGAATAGGAAAGGCAGAAAGAGAGGGAAGGAGGGAAAGAGGGAAGAGAGAGATGAAGAGAAGGAGGGAGAGAGAAAGAAGGGAAGGAAGGTGGGAGGGAGAAGAGAAGGAAAGGAGGGAGTGAGGGGAAGGAGAAAAGGAGAGGGAGAGGGATAGAGAGGGAGGGGAGATGGGGGAAGGGAAAGGTAAAAAGAGAGGGAGGGAAGGAGGGAGAAGCAAAGGAGAGAGGGAGGGAGGAAGGACGAGGGGGTGAGAGAGAGGGAGAGGGAGAGAGAACAAGAGAAAGAGAAAGACAGAGAGAGAATAAGACATCAAACAGAGAAACCCAGAAAGAAAATCTCTACATACATACAAAGAGATAAAACTGAATTAGAAAAAGAAACACACGAGAAGAGCATCCAGTGTATATACATATATATAAAAGATGCACAAAAAGAAATTAAAAAAAATAAAAAAAAAATAATAATAATAAAATAAAAGGAAACCTCTTGGCACACTTCCAAGGGAGTTGCATAAAGCCCTCCTTTCCATTATGCTCTTCTCAAAGACTCGTTAAGCCACTGGAAGAAAGACTTTGAAAGACCGATCATTTCTAAGGCGGAGATAAGCAAGAGTAGGGCAGGTGTTATATGATATATCTGTAACCCAATTATCCCTTTCTTTAATTATTTATGCCTTTGCTTATTCGGCTGTTTATTCTATTTATCTGTTATCTTTGTCATTTACCTTTTCATTTTTTCTGTTTGTCTTGGCAGTCTCCTTGCTCCAGTTCCGCTGATGTGCTAATAATTATTTTCTTTTGATTTAAAACTACACTCAATTACATTATTCCTTAATTAGTTACCAAATCAATAAGGATACCATAATTATGCCAATGAGATAATCACCGCTATCTATGCCATAATTACACCAAACATGTACACGGCTGCCTAACGACAATTCAAACCTAATTATATGGAAGGGCCGTTGCAAAGGGCTATTGAAATGGCTTAATGATGATTTAGGCGACGGACTGATGAGAACAGCAAATTGATTATGCAACGGACGGGTCTCCCCCACCGACTGCAGCGAGAGGTGGAGGGATTAGAGGAAGTTGCAGGGACTCCCGTGGTGTGGGTATTTTGTATGTTATGTTGCGATTGGGTGTATTAGAGTTGGGTCTTAAGGCAGTCCAGTTAGGGTTTTGATTTTCTGGTCTGTAATTGTGGTTCACGAGGTACTTGGGGCAAAGTGGTGGTTTATTGTATTTTTTTCTTCGAATACAGTCTTTTGGACTAACGGTTAGTAATATTGATAGTAATAATGGTAATAAAAATAATGACATTGATACTAATAATAACAACAGAAAAGAGAAAGTCCTGGTTTCTCATCGGAACTTTTTCTAAATTCAAATGGAGCAGGTGATTTTGATTTATTTATTATTATATTTCTTTATTATTGCTTCGAGGCCAAATAAGATTACCTTTAAGAGGCAATACCAATAGAATAGACAATTCTGGTTTCTGGATTTCCTTTATGGTAAATAAAGGTATTAATTGGTGGATAGCCAACATAGTGTCTTATTTTTTCCTAGTTTTATAGATCGAAAACAGACTCCATCATCGGTGACTCAGGTACATATTTTCCATTTTACTGACGAACAAAGATAGGAAATTAAAATGAAACGTGTTGCGGTTCCGACAGATATACTTTTAAGGCTCTAAGTGGCGGCCATTTTGGTTGTTTACAAACTACCTCCACTCTCGCCCTGTTCGCCACGCATCGCTTCGAGAAACGTTTTGTCAGGGCAACAGTTCACA
>NW_020868766.1:179237-189237 GCF_003789085.1 Penaeus vannamei
TTAGAGTGCCACGCTAAACGTCAGTCTGAACTCACGTCCCTGCCTATCCTTTTTTAGTGCCCATTCCTCCCCCCCCCCCTACACCACACACTTATCTCACCCTAAGCCCCCCCCTCCCCCCCCTCCCCCGTGCACGAATGCCGTGAGAAAAGTGTCATTATGCCTTTTTTTCTTTCTTTCTTTCTTTCTTTCTTTCTTTCTTTCTTTCTTTCTTTCTTTCTTTCTTCTTTCTTTCTTTCTTTCTTTCTTTCCTTTCTTTCTTTTCTTTCTTTTCTTTCCTTTCTTTCTCTTTCTCTCTCTCTCTCTCTCTCTCTCTCTCTCTCTCTCTCTCTCTCTCTCTCCTCTCTTCTCCAGATATTCGTCATGGTCGTTGGTCTGTTGCGATATTCTCTCTCAATGTCTTGTCTGTCTCTGGTGGTGTGTGTGTGGTGTGTGTGGTGTGTGTGTGTGTGTGTGTGTGTGTGTGTGTGTTGTGGTGTGTGTGTGTGTGTGTGTGTGTGTGTGTGTGTGTGTCTGTGTCCGTATATGTGTGTGTGTATCTTTGTGTGAGGTGTATCTGTGTGAGTGTGTATCTGTATGTATGTGTACTTGTATGTATGTGTACGTGTTACGTGTATGTCTGTGTGTTATAACAGCCACAACGGTAACCATAAGCTATAAAAAAAAAAAAAAAAATCAGGATGATATACTATCCACACATATCCCAGGACAGAATAGGTTTAATTGGACCATCTGTCGCTTTCATGACCTACATATTCCGCTCTTGTGAACTTTGCATACAAGGGCCATAATCCTATAATAGGTCTTATGCTTGTCTAACTGTACCGTGTCCCATATTTCGCAGATATTCACACGCGAAATGTTTCGCAATTGCGTTGCTCTCTCAGCCTTCTTTTTTTCTCTCTTCTTGTACATTTTTTTTTATATAGATAAAAAAATTGTGTTTTTTTAATCTGTTTGGTTTATTTTACTGTCTGCCTGTCTCTTTCGTATGTCTGCCTTGTCTGCCCTCTCTCTCTCTCTCTCTCTCTCTCTCTCTCTCTCTCTCTCTCTCTCTCTCTCTCTCTCTCTCTCTCTCTCTCTTCTCTCTTCTCTCTCTCTCTCATCTTATTATAATATAATATATATATATATATCCCTCTTCTCCCTCTCTCTCTCCCTCCCTCCACCATCCTTTCCCCTTCTCCCCCCTCCCTATCCCCTCCCTCTCTCTCCCCTCTTCCTTTCCCTCTTCCCACTTCCCCCTCCTCCTCTCCGTTCCCTCTCGCTCCCCCTCATCAACCACATCCTCCCCCTCCCCCCACCCTCTCTCTTCCCCTCCCTCTCATCCCCATCCCCTCTCCACCCTCCCCTCCCTCACAAATCCCCTCCTCTCCCTCTTCCTCCATCCCTCTCTCCCCTCTCCCTCTCCCTCTCTCCCTCTCCCTCTTCCCATTCCTCTCCCTCCCCCCTCCCCCCCATCCCCTCTCCCTCTCTCCCTCTCCCCCATCCCCTCTCCCTCTCCCCTTCGCCTCCTGACATTCTTCGCCCAGGATCGCACGCAGGCATATTTCGGAGCCGCAGAAGGAGGAGGAAAAGACGAGGACGAGGAGAATCCAAGACGTGGGAGCCTCTGCCGGGGAGGTCAAACGAGGTCGTCTTTTTCTTTTCTTCAGCGGTCTCATTGTCTTATTTTTTTCTTATTTATTATTGTTTTTTTTGTGTTTGCTCGGAATGAAGGGAGAATGAGAGTGAATGGGGAATGGGGATAGAATGGAAAGGAGGAAAAGGTGCATGGAGAATCCAAATGAGAGTGGGAAATAGAGAAGAAAAAGAGAAGGAAAAGGTGCATGGGGAGAGTAAATGAGAAACCGAAGAGGAGAGACGGAGAAATGGAGAGTCCAAAACATTCACGTGTACACGCCTATACATTCGTATCTGTGCGTATGCGTAAACATCTATTAGAATAATACTGCATTCACATTATGTAGGTGTATACATAGGTGGATGAATATGTCTTTCTCTGTATGAAAAAGGAGACATAGGCATCCACGTCTAAATAGCTATATTATTTTACGGTGTGTATATGTGTGTGTGTGTGTGTGTGTGTGTTTTGTGTGTTGTGTGTGTGGTGTGTGTGTGCTGCTTGTAATCGTTCTTGATTAATTTCACGGATTTGTTTATTATTTATTTTTATTTATTCTTTATTTATTTATTTATTTTTTTTTGAGAGTGGTCTTCTACTAACATGTTTGTAATGATTACCGCACGTCAACCTTTCGTGTATAATTTCATGGATCTAAGTATGTTTCGTTGTAATTTTTGTCCTGTTTGTGGTTGATAAAATCTCTCTCTCTCTCTCTCTCTCTCTCTCTCTCTCTTCTCTCTCTCTCTCTCACTCTCTCTCATCTCTTCTCTGCTCCTTCCTTCTCTCTCTCTCTCTCTCTTTCTCTTTCTCTTTTCTCTTTCTCTCTCTCTCTCTCTCTCCCTCTCTCTCTCCCTCTCCTCTCCCTCTCCCTCTCCCTCTCCCCTCTCCCTCTCCCTCTCCCTCTCCTCTCCCTCTCCCTACCCCCTCCCCCGTACCCCCTCCCGTCACCTCCCGTGCCCTCCCTCGAGCCTATCTCCACCATTCTATCTATCCTACCCACCCAGTCAAGCTTTATCTAAATCTACCTCTCGCATTCTCCCTCCTTGCTCACTTCCGAAACCGTGCATTAGAAGGACAAACGAGACACGAGAGAGAAGCAGGCCATAAGGAAGCGGCACGGTTTGTAATATCCGAGGAGAGGTACCACATAATGGCTGCAACGAGAAGGAGCGTTGAGAGAAGGTACTTTAAGAAGTCGGAGGGTGATGCGCATTGGGGGTCGCGAATGAGAAGCCACGAGACGTGTATATCGAAGGTGGCGTAGAGAGAAGGGGTGGCGGTATCTGGAGGATTCGGAGAATGCAAGAAACAGCTCGAGAGAGATGAGAGGAAAGGAGAGATCCGAGAAGAGGACGTGGTGGATATGAGCTTGGAAATACAAAACAGCTCATATGTTGTTTGGAATACAACAGGCTCATTCGGACTAACAAGATACAGTTCGTGTGAGGAAGCTTGCTTTGAAAAGATACGAACCAGCTGTGTATCCGAGGAAACAGCAGCTTGTGTGTTGTTCAGAATACAAACTCATCGGAATGTATACAACAGCTCGTGTGGAGTCGTTCGGAATACAACAGCTTCGTGTGTTGTTCAGAATACAACTCATTCGGAAAACAACAGCTCGTCTGGAGTCGTTCGGAATACAACAGCTCGTGTGTTGTTCAGAATACAACTCATTCGGAAAACAACAGCTCGTGTGGAGTCGTTCGGGAATACAACAGCTCGTGTGTTGTTCAGAATACAAACTCATTCGGGGAAACAAAGCTCGTTCTGGAGTCGTTCGGAATACAACAGCTCTCGTGTGTTGTTCAGAATAAACTCATTTCGGAAAACAAACAGGTCTCGTCGTTGGAGTCGTTTGATCTCGCGAAGTCGAAACAACTCATTAAAAGCAGCAGAGTGTTGTTGCTCTCAGATTTATACAACCTCATTCGGCAAAACAACAGCTCGTTCTGGAGTCGTTCGGAATACAACAGCTCGTGTTTGTTCAGAATACAACTCATTCGGAAAACAACAGCTCGTCTGGAAGTCGTTCGGAATACAACAGCTCGTGTGTTGTTCAGAATACGACACTCATTCTGGAAAACAACAGCTCGTCTGGAGCTCGTACACAGCTCGGTGTGTTGGTCAGAATTACAACTCATCGGGAAACACACAGCTCGGAGTCGTTCGGAATACAACAGCTCGTGTGTTGTTCAGAATTACAACTCATTCGGAAAACAACAGCTCGTCTTCGTTCGAATACAACAGCTCGTTTGTTCAGTTCGGAGCTCGTCTGGGAGTATCATACAAACAGCTCGTGTGTTGTTCAGAATCAACACTCATTACGANCTCCCTATCCTTTCCCTCCTTTTCTTTCCTTCATCCTACTTTTTCGCTGTCTTCTTCTTCTCTACCTGCTTCCTTCCTTCCTTCTCTCTCTCTTTCTCCTCTCTCCTCTTCTATCTCCTCCATCCTCTCTCCATCTCCCTCTTTACCTCCTTCTCTCCCTCATCCTCTTCCTTTCCGCCCCCCCCTCATCTACGTCTTCTGCAACTCTCTTCCTTCTCTCTCTCTCTACCCCTCCTCTTCTCTCTCTTTCCTCATCTCATCCTTCTCTTTCTCCCTCATCTTCTCCTCCTCCTCCCTCTCTCCTCTTTTCCTCCTCTCCGTCCTCTATCCCTATCGCTATCCCCCCTTCCCCCTCTTTCTCGTCTCTTCTCTCCCTCTCTCTCTCTCGTCCCCCTCCTCCTCTCCTCTCTCCCTCCTCTCTCTTCTCCTCTCTCTCTCTCTCTTCCTCTTTTTTTCTCTCTCTCATCCTTTCTTCCGATCTCTTCCTCTCTCTCTCACTCCCTCACTCTCACCTCTACACATCACTCTCACTTTCTCACCCTCCTCACTCTCACCTCTCTCTCTCATCCTCTTCTCTCTCCTCCCTTCCCTCTCTCCTCTCTCCCCTTCGCCCTCTGCTTCTCTCTGTCTTCTCCCTCTCTCTCGTCTCTTTCTCCTCCTCTCGTCTCTCTCCTTCCTCTCATCCTCTCTTCTCTCTCCCTCTCTCTCTCCCTCTTCCTCTCTCTCCTTCATCTCTCTCTCCTCTTCCCACTCTTCTCCTCTCTCTCTTCTCTCTCTTCTCTCTCTCTGCTTCTCTTCTCTTCTTGCTCCTCTCTCTCTCTCCTCTCTCTCTCTCGTCGCCCCTCTGTTCCTCTCTCTCTCTCTTCCTCTTCTCTCTCTCTTCTCTCTATTTCCTTCCATCGTTTTCATCACTCTCTCCTCTGTCTCTCTCTCCTCTTCTCTCCTTCTCGTCTCTCTCTCTCTCTCTCTCTCCTTCTCTCATCCTCTCGTTCACCTCTCTCTCATTCTCTCTCTCTCTCTATTCTCTCCTCTCTTTCTTCTCTCTTCTCGTCTCATACTTCTCTCTCTCTCTCTCCTCATCCCTCTTCCTACTTCCTCGTCGTCTCTCTTTCTCCCTCCTTACCTCCCTCCTCTCTCTCTCCTATCCCTCTCTCTCTCTCGTCTCTCTCCTCTCTCCTCTCCTCTCTTCTCTACTCTCTCTCTCTCTCTCTCTCTCTCGCTATCATTTCTCTCTATCTCCCTCTACTCTCTCTCTTCCTCTATTTTCTCCTCATCTCCTCTCTCTCAACATTCTCTCTCCTCTCTTCCTCTTCTCTCTTACTCTCTCTACTCTCTCTCTCTCTCTCCTTCTCTCTCTCTCTCTCTTCTCACTCTTCCACTCTCTTACTCTCACTCTCTCCTCTCTTCTCTCTCTCTCTCTCCTCTCTTCTTTTTCTCTCCCCCTCTCTTCCTTCCTGTCCTCCCTTCCTCTTATCTCCTCCTCTTTCCCCCTCTCGTCCTCCCTCTTCCTTCTCTCCCCTGCCCCCCTCCCCGATCCTCCTCTCTCTCTCTCTGCTTTCTCTCCTCTTCTCCTCGACTCCTCTCTCTCTCCTCTCCTCCTTCTCTTTTCTCGTTCTGCTATCTCTCTCATCTCCTCTACCTCTCTTTCCTCACCCACCCTCTTCACCCCCCCCCGACCTCACCCCTCTTCCCTCTCTCCCTCTCTCTCTCTCACACACTCTCTAACTTTCTACTCTCCTTCTCCTCTCCTCTTCCTTCTCTTCTCTTCTCTCCTCTCTCTCTTCTCTCCTCTTCTCTCTCTCTCACTCTCCTCTCTTCTCACTCTCTCTCTCTCTCGTCTTCTCTTCTCTCTCTCTCTTCTCTCTCTCTCTCCCTCTTCCTCCTCTCACTCTTCACTCTCACCCATCTCTGTCTCTCTACTCCTCTCCCCTCTCTCCTCTCCTCCCCCCCTCTGCTCCTCCTCTCTCTCTCCCTTTCTTCTCTGCCTTTCCCCCTTTCTCTCTCCTCTTCTCCTTCATTTCACCCTTCTCTTTTTTCCCTCTTCCTCTTTCTCCTCCTCCGTCCTTTCCCTTTCCCTCCCTCCTTCAACCCACCTTCATCACTCTCTCTTATCTCTCCTCTTCTCTTCTCTCACACACTCTCACTCTCTTCCCTTCTCTTCTTCTCTTCTCTCCTCTCTCCTTCTTTCTCTCTCTCTCCTCTCTCTCTCTCTCTCTCACTCTCTCTCTCTCTCCTCTTCTCCTCTCTCTCTCTCTCTCTCTCTCTCTCTCTCTCTTCCTCTCTCTCTCCTCTCCTCTTCTCCCTCTCTCTCTCTCTCTGCTCTCCTTCTCTCTCTCTCTCTTCCCTCTCTCTCTCTCTCCTCTCTTCTCTCTCTCTCTCTCTCTTTCTCCTTCTCTCTCGTCTCTCCTCTCTCTCTCTCTTCTCTCTCTCTCTCTCACTCTCTCACTCTCTCACACCTCTCACTCACTCACTCACTCACTCCCCCCCCCCCTCTCTCTCTCTCTTCTCTCCTCCTCTCTCCTCCTCTCTCTCTCTCTCTCTCTCTCTCTCTCTCTCTCTCTCTCTCTCTCTCTCTCTCTCTCCTCTTCTCTCTCTCTCTCTCTCTCTCTCTCTCTCTCTCTCTCTCTCCCTCCCTCCCTCTCTCTCTCTCTCTCTCTCCGTCCATCTATCTATCTACCCACCCATCAAGCTATCTATCTACCTCTCCCATCTCCCTCCTTGCTCCTTCCGAACCTCTTGAGCCAAACACGAAGCGGCCAATGGAAGGAACGGCGTTTTAATATCCGGGTCACATAATGGCCTAGAACGACTGAGGTCTTTAAATCCGGAGTGATGGATTGGGTGCGTAAATAAAGCCACGACGAGTTTATATCCGGTGCGTGTGGCGGCTCTCGTTCTGAGGAGGATTGGAATGCAACAGCTCACGTCTCTGGAGTTGTTCCTCGGGAATACAACAGCTCTGTGTGTTGTTCAGGAATAAACTCATTCGGAAAACAACAGCTTGTGTGGAGTTGTTTGAAATGCAACAACTCATTCGGAAAACAACAGCTCGTCTGGAGTTGTTCGGAATACAACAGCTCGTGTGCTGTCCAGTATACAACTCATACGAAAAACAACAGTTCGTGTGGAGTTTTGCAGAATACAACTCATTCGAAAAACAACAGTTCGTGTGGAGTTGTTTGAAATACAACAGCTTATTCGGAAACAGCAGCTTGTGTGTTGTTCAGAATACAACTCATTCGGAAAACTACAGCTCGTGGAGCTTTGAATACAAGAGCTTGTGTACCACCCACCCCACGCCTCACCCCCAGGCCTATCGCAAAATCACACCACGCTCACTCTCGCACCAAGAGTGCCGGAGTGCCACGGCTGTGAGGGCCACCACAGCTATGAGGGCCACGGCTATGAGGGCGAGAGTGCCACAGCGCGATACGTCTCTCTTGGCCCGAGGTGTCCGCCAACGATGGGTCGGCGTGCGGATGCAGTCGGCTCGCACGCGGATTTATACCCTCGTGCGGATACATAACGCCGTGCGGATATAACCCCGCTGCGGATACATCTGCGGATACATAACCGTGCGGATACATAACCCCGTGCGGTGCGGATACATAACCCCGTCGCATGCGGATACATAACCCGGATACATAACCCCGTGCGGATACATAACCCCGTGCGGATACATAACCCCGTGCGGATACATAACCCCGTGCGGATACATAACCCCGTGCGGATACATACCCCGTGCCCGGATACATAACCCGTGCGGATACATTAACCCCGTGCGCGATACATAACCCCGTGCGGGCTGCGGATACATAGCCACCGTGTTTATATTCATAGTCGTGACAATAGCGGCGCGGATGTCGATGCGATGTGTTGGGGAAGGAGGGTAGGAGGGGAAAGGGAGGGAAGGGAAGAAAGGGAAAGAAAGGGGGGGAAGGGAGGGGGAAGGAAAGATGGAAGAGGGGAAGGGAAGGAGAAGGTGGGGAAGGTAGAGGGAGACATAGAGAGGGAGGGAGGGAAGGAGGGGGGAGGGAGGGGAAAGGGAAGGAGAAGGTGGGGAAAGAGAGTGGAAGGAGGGAAAGGAGGGAAGGAAGAGGGGAAATGAAGAAGCAGTTGAGAGAAGGAGAGGGAAGGCAAAGGGGGGGGTGGATAGTAGAAGCGGGGAGAGGGACTGTGAAGACGGAGTGAGAGGGATAGAGGGATAGGTAAGAGAGAGGAGAATGAGGGAGGGAGGGAGGGGGGGAGGGGGAAGAGGAGAGAGAGAGAATGAAGAGAGAGAAAGAAAGAATGATGAGAAAAAAGAGAAAGAAAAAAAAGGAAATCAGGAAGAAAAACAAGCAAAGATACGCAGACAGAAAGTCACAATTAGAAAGAAAGAGAAACAATGCAAAGAATTAAAAAAAAAAAAAAAAAAAAAAAAAAAAAAAAAAAAAAAAACGAAACACACAAAGAATCACACAAACAGACAAACAAACAGAAAGGGAAACGGAAAGATTAAGGCAGGTCGCTTTCGGTATTTAAACGCGGCTAGAACGGATCCAGGAAATGGCGGACGGCGAACGTTACGTGAAAGAAACGACTACATCAGGTTCTGTGTGGTAAACGACCCTATCAGAGTTTTTTTTTACGTTTTTTTACGTTTTTTCCATGTATTTATTTATTTATTCAGACTATTTTTATGTCTGTTCTGTTTCTCTCAGACTATTTATCTATCTGTCTGTCCGTCTGTTATGTTTCTCTCAGACTATTTATCTATTTGTCTGTCCGTCTGTTCTGTTTCTCTCAGACTATTTATCTATCTGTCTGTCCGTCTGTTCTGTTTCTCTCAGACTATTTATGTATCTTCATTGTCCGTCTGTTCTGTTTCTCTCAGGACTATATTATCTATCTGCTGTCCGTCTGTTCTTACTCTCAGACTATATTATCTATCTGTCTGTCCGTCTGTTCTGTTCTCTCTCATGATCTATCGTCTGTTCTGTTCTCTCATACATTATCCATCTGTCTGTTTTGTTCTCTATTTACTCAAGGGACTATTATTATCTGTCTGTCCGTCTGTTCTGTCTCAGTTACTACTGTCTGATTCCGTCTGACCACTTTATCTCTCATGTATCTCTTTGCTCCGTCTTTTCCTATATTTAATTATCTCTATCTATAAATTCTATCTCTACTCTATCCCCCTATATATATATATATATATTAATATATATATTAATATATATATATTTCTCTCTCTCTTTCTCCTCCCTCTTCTTTTCCTTCTCTTTTCTCTTTTCTTTTGCTCCTTCTTCTCTCTCTCTTCTCTCTCTCTCTCTCTCTCTCTCTCTCTCTCTCTCTCTCTCTCTCTCTCTTCTCTCTCTCTCTCTCTCTCTCTCTCTCTCTCTCTATTTTTATATCATACTTTTATTATATTATACGTGGAAGAGTTGCGTCTAATCTGTGGGATAACTTAATCGGGTTTTATTTATGTAGCATCATTCAAAATGCGAAAAAAACATACCCTAGAAATACCCATGTTGAGTCACGAGGAAATAAAATGATACGAAATAGATTGAAAAACAAACAAACTTAAATGAAATAAGCGAAAAAAGAATCGTGGGATTTACCGCAAAAGAGAGAGAGAGAGAGAGAGAGAGAGAGAGAGCGAGAGAGAGAGAGAGAGAGAGAGAGAAGAGAGAGACAGAGAGACAGACAGACAGACAGAGACAGACAGACAGACAGACAGACAGACAGACAGACAGACAGACAGACAGACAGAAAACGAAAGAAAGAAAGCTTAAACAACTGAATTTATGAGGAAAGACAACTCGGGGAAGGAGAGAATGAAGTGAAACGAGGAAATATCAAGCACGTCTTTATGGACACACATGAGTTTATTAGCCTCACAGCTGACACTTCTCTTTAGGGTGAAAGTGCCGCGTTACGTGTGCCGTCGAGGTGGCACTTAACGGCGTGAAAAAAGGTGTCTTTTGATTTGAAGTTCTTTGTGTGTCTGTTTGTCTTCTGTTTGTGTGGGTCTGTCCCTACAGCTAAAGCATCTACAGT
>NW_020868766.1:191737-196737 GCF_003789085.1 Penaeus vannamei
ATTTATTTATTTATTTATTTTTATTGTTTCTTTACGAAAAGAAGGAGAGTAGAAGGGAAGAGGAGGAGGAATAAGGGGGAGGTGGAAACGGAAAGGGTGAGCGGAAGGAAGAGGGGGAGGAGGAAAGGAGGGAGAGTAGGAAGACAGGGAGGAGGGAGGAGGGAAGGGTGGGAGAGGGTGATGAAGAGGGGAAGGAGGGAGGGAGGAGAAAGAGACGGGATGAAGAGGGGAAGGAGAGGAAGAGGGGAAGAGGGAGGAAGGGAAGGAGAACGGGGAGAGGGGAGGAGAAGAGTGAGGAAAGGGGGGGGAAGGAGAGGAAGAGGGAGGGAAGAGAGGAGGAAGAGGAAGGAGAAACGGAGGGAGAGGAGAGGGGAAGAGAGAGAGCGAGGGAGCGGTGAAGAAGGTGGGGGTGAGGAAGAAGAGATTTGGGGTAGAAGGGGCGGGGGGACGGGAGAAAAAAACGAGCATTCCCTGCAGATGCAAGACGTTGCAGCCATCGCGCAAAGCAAGTTCGGCTTTGAAGTCGAGCAAGATGGGATTGTTGGAAATTCTCAAAAAATAAATAAAGAGAGAGAGAGAGAGACAATAAGATAAGAGAAGAGAGAGAAGAGAGAGAGAGAGAGAGAGAGAAGAGAGAGAGAGAGAGAGAGAGAGAGAGAGAGACAAGGAGAGAGAGAGAGAGGAGAGAGAGAGAGAGGAGAGAGAGAGAGAAGAGAGAGAGATTGAGAGAGAGATGAAGACAAGGAGAGACAAGGAGAGAGAGAGAAGAGAGAGGAGAGAGGAAGAGAGAGAGAGAGAGAGAGAGAGAGAGAGAGAGAGAGAGAGATTGAGAGACAAGGGGAGAGAGAGAGAGAGAGAGAGAGAGAGAGAGAGAGAGAGAGAGAGAGAGAGAGAGAGAGAGAGAGAGAGAGAGAGGAGAGAGAGAAGAGAGAGAGAGAGAGAAAAGGGAGAATAAAACCGAATTTGATATTAGAATAGGGAAGTTACTGTTTATAGATAGTTTAAAATAAACTCAACCAGTGAATAACATATTATTGCCCACAACTATTAGCATGTATTGACAAGCACTTCAAAGCATAGCCGCATACAACCCAAATCGCCCATAACATGCGTTTTGTACAAAGGGCGTGAATTGCGGGGGGCTAGGGGCCAGTCGCTTCTCCCTCCCCCCCCCCCCCACAAGGACTCTGCTTGTCCCCCTTAGGTCCACGATTTTCGAACCCTTTTTTTCAAATAACGTTATAAATTAAAAAATGCTGCTAGATTTTTTGTTTTGTTTTGTTTTTTAATAAAATCTGAAATGACGCTTGTGTGTGTGCGTGTGTGTGTGTGTGTGTGCATGCGTGCGTGCGTGCGTGCGTGCGTGCGTGCGTGCGTGTTGTGTGTGTGTGTGTTGTGTGTGTGTGTGTGTGTGTGTGTGTGTGTGTGTGTGTGTGTGTCTTTGTACGCGTATGTGCGTGCATGTGTAAGCGCGTGGTTACGTGCATTTGTGTGTGTCCGCAAACCACGAGGAACGAAAAAGGTACAAAAAATGTCAGAAAAAATGCATGCACACGGGCTCTTTCCACTATAAATGGAAACAATCTTGGCCTTGTTCAGAAAAGCAAAGACCATCGTAAAATTTCCAGAACAAGTGTTTGCAAAAAACGACATTTAACAAAAAGCCCAAATTATCCCGTCTATTGCCATAAGGAATTTACAGGAAAATGAACAGATATTAAAGATAAAACCGATAAGGCGACGGCAAGAAAAGAGAATAGAATTAATATCAGAATAATGGGTTTGAAACAGTAAGAGTTGTTACTATAACCAATAGTGGAATGATGGTGGTGATAATAATTCACAATAGATGATAATGGAAATAATAATAATAATAATAGTCATATTAGTAATTATTGTTTTATTAATGAATATCATGATCACACACACACACACACACACACACACACACACACACACACACACACCACACACACACACACACACACACACACACACACACAACACACAGATATATAATATATATATATATTATATATATATATATAATATATATATATATATATATATATATATTATATATATATATATATATAAGTCGTAAGTGTGAATGATTTCCGAGTGAATGCCCAAACACGTGTGGATACGCAGGCATATTAGAAGTGCGCGGAAGCAAGCACCGAACACACGGATCTAACACGGATCTAAGCATACAATCTGGTTCATCTGTAATCGAGCTCCGAACCCTGATCAACCAGCGACCACCAGGAGTTGGGACATGGAACCGAAACCGTCACTGGAGTTAAAACAAACATTTCCCTCCCCGACCCCTCCCCCCCTCCCTCTCCCGCCCTTCACTCTCCCTCCACCTCCACCCTCCACCTCCCCGACCCAAACCTCCTATATCCCTCCCTTCCTCCCTCTTCTAATCCTGTGTCCCCTCCCTCCTCCCCTCCGCTCCTTCCTCCCCTGATTCCTAACATCCTCTGTTCCCTCCCTCCCCTCCCTCCTCATCCCCTCCTTCCCTCCTCCCTCCCTCCCCTCCTTCCCACCTCCTCCCTCCCTTCTCCTCCCCACCCACCTCCTTCCCTCCCTCCTCCTTCCCACCCACCTCCTCCCCTCCCTCCTCCTTCCCTCCCACCTCCCCCCTCCCTTCTCCCCCCCTCCCCCTCCACCCAGGTCACCGGTGCGTGTGTTACAACCCTGCTGTTGACTTAACAAATAGAGAAAAAGAGTGAGGGATGGGGAGAGGAAGAATGCCGGGGAGAGAGAGAGAGAAAGAGTGATAGGGAGGAGAAGAGGACACACACGCTAGAGAGAAAGAGAGGCGGAATAAAGGAGAAGAAATAGGAGGACATCGAATATTTCATAAAAAAAAAAAAAAAAAAATACTGATGGAATAACAGATAGAAAAGCCTATATGTATATATAAAAAAAGTGATATAAATTCCGTAAAAGTGTTTTTCCATTTTGCACACACTGTAGTCACGTGACCCAGAAAAATGACGGTAGCATTTAATTACTACGCTTTTACTATTTCACGTATTACTGGGTTTTCATGAAAATTGTTCGTAGTCTTTATTCGCTCGATTTCGTGTTTGTAATCTATTAAATGATGTTAGTAACTTGTTAAACCGCCTGAATACGCATATCCACAAATTACGTTTAGTAAAATATATACGCATAAAACACCATGAAAAAATAATCCACATTGGTAGATCTTAATTTCCCCAAAAAAACAGTAATGATGATAATAATAATAATAATGATAATGATAATGATAATAAAGGATAATAACAATCATCAATGATAATAATAATAATAATAATGATACTAATAATAGTGAAATAAATTACAAAACAAAACAAAGAAGAATAAAATCGCTGAGAGAGAGAGAAGAAAAAAAATCCGTCTCATCTCCCTTCATACTTTTTAATCTAATAGCTTTAACAGGCGAGTAAATGTTGGTCCAGGAGGCAGAGGGAGATCCCCGGGCGTATCTCTCACGCTCCCGAAGTGTTTGCTGCCGCCTGTAGTCAAGCCGGGATGCTTGGGGCGCGGGGGCGGGTCTGGGGGCGGGTCTGGGGGCCGACAGACACGCCGCGGAGGGCCTCTTCATGCAGGGGGAAGGGCCGTCTCTTTTATTTTATTTTTTTTATTTTTAGTATTGTTTATTTTTATTTTTTTTATTTTTTTTTTTGGGGGGGGGTTCATGCGGGGGGAAGGGCCGTCTCTTTTTTTATTTTTTTATTTTTAGTATTGTTTATTTATTATTATTTTTTTTGGGGGTTGTTGTTTTTTTTTTCTGTTTATTTGTTATTTTTTGGTGTTTGTTTCTCGGATTTTGGTATGTGTGAACTGTTTTTTTTTGTGTGTGTGTTCTCTCTCTTGAAGTTTTCTTGGAGACGACATAGCCGCGGTCGTCTTTTTTCTGAATTTTGCTTTTTTTCTGATTATTGTTATTTTTGGGTCTTTGTTTCTTTATTTTTGTTGTATGTGAACTGTTTTTTTTTCTGTTCTCTCTTTTAGTTTTCTTCTTAGATGCTTGGAGACGACATCACCGCAGAAGACCTCTTCATGCAGGGGAAATGGCCATCTTTTCCATATTTTTGCGTTTCTTTTCTGATTATTGTTATTTTGTGTTTTTTATTATTAATTTGTTATATGTGAATTATTTTTTTTTTGATCTTTCTCTTTTATTATTGTTTTGTTATATGTGATTTTTTTTTGTTTGATCTTTCTCTTGTAGTTTTTTTTCTTAGGCGCGAGGCAGGTCTTGGAGACAACATCGCCGTTTTCTGGATTTTGCTGTTTTTTTCTGTTTATTGTTATTTTGTGTGTGTCTGTTTCTCTAATCTTGTTATATGTGAATTATTTTTTTCTGATCGTTTTCTCTTCTCGCAGCAGGAGGAATAACTGTTTTTTTTCGGTAGTTTTTGCAATGTTATTTTGAGTTTGTGTTTATTCGTTTGTTTCATTGCTGTCGTTGCATGAATTCTGTTCTCTCGTCTCTTTTCTATCTCTTCTTGTTTGTTTGTGTTCTCTCTCTTCTTTCTATCTCTTCTTGTTTGTTTGTGTTCTCTCTCTTCTTTCTAGTTTGTGTTCTCTCTCTTCTTTCTATCTCTTCTTGTTTGTTTGTGTTCTCTCTCTTTTTTCTATCTCTTCTGTTTGTTTGTGTTCTCTCTCTTCTTTCTATCTCTTCTTGTTTGTTTGTGTTCTCTCTCTTCTTTCTATCTCTTCTTGTTTGTTTGTGTTCTCTCTCTTCTTTCTATCTCTTCTTGTTTGTTTGTGTTCTCTCTCTTCTTTCTATCTCTTCTTGTTTGTTTGTGTTCTCTCTCTTCTATCTTCCTTCTTTCGTACTCGGGGCACATCGTCGAGGAGGACCTTGTCACGTATTGGAGGAATGGCGGTATTTTTTCGATGTTTTCGCAGTTTTTTCTGTTTATTATTTTTATTTTTTTTTTGTGTTTGTTTTTTTTTCTTTTTTGTTATATGTCTAC
>NW_020868766.1:201737-219651 GCF_003789085.1 Penaeus vannamei
AAGCCTTTATCCCTCTCCTCCCTCTTTCCTCGCCCCGTCATTAAAGGCTTCAAGAACGTTCCAGCGACAGAGCTCAAGCCAACATCTGGTTCGGACGGAGACAAGTGTGCGTGAACATTACCGTCGCCATTATTCTGTGCCGTGACGCTCCTCGCCGACTAATTACGGGTTACGTAACGTTTAAAGTTTTGTTTTGTTTGTTTTCTGGTTTACTATCTTGGATTTTTTAATTATTTTTTTTTCGTTTTATTTCGGTGTTTGCTTTTTTTTCGTTTTTTTTAAGTGTTTGGTTTCTTTTTTTCTGTTTTTCGTTTTATTATCTATGTTTTTTTTTCATTTTGTGCGCGTGTGTATTAAATTTTTTTTCCCATTTTCTTTACTTCTTATGTTTTCTTTCTTCCCATCCCTCCAGATGCAAGGCCGCCGTGTAGTGGCTACGTGATCAGCTGAAGACCATGTGAGTATCTCTAAATATAGGTTCGAGTCCTACCTGCGGTCCGAGGTTAGCATAGGCCTACATTCGGTCTAACGGTCGGTATTTGCGCGTCAAAGTCAAATTCAAAATTCAAAAGGAGGTATCGGACTGGGGATAACGGAGTGCGTGGCGTAAAACCGATTATTGTCTTCTTTTCGTTATTCCATTTTCGGTTTATTTTTGTTCATGTTTTGTTTAGCTTTCTTTTTTACTTCTTTTATTCCGTTCTTCTCAGGATCATCTCATCCTCCTTCTTCTCCTCCTCTCCCTACTCCTTTAATAACTTTATCTCGGTTCTAAATTTATCTTCTTATCCTTTTCCCTGCCGAGGTATTGGGGTAAATAGTTACCCTTTTTTCCCCAAAGTGGGTAATGTTTTTTTTCCTTCTTTTTTTTTACTTATCGCGAGGATTGGATGTTGATTGGCTGTATTTTTTATACCTTTTTAGGGGGGCGGGGTTTTTTTTTTTTTTTTTTTTTTTTTTTTTTTTTTTTACTCTAGCTGTTCGCCTTTTTTTGTGGTTTATATTTTTTTTCCACTTTACCTTCCTTACCTTTTTTTTGAAGGAGGGTAAAGACGGGGTGAGGGGTGAAGGGGGGGGGTGAGGACTATTTCGAGGATGCTTTGCCGATTCCCAATCCTGGTCGTAAAGAATTCCTTAAGCAACTATTTAATGGGTATACTGGTGGACGAGAGATCAAAGAGTTTTTTTTCCCTATTTCCATAATCTAAGGAATAGTGAATATTTCCCTTTTCCTCTGTCGTATTTCCGTGTTGTGTTAAAGGGATTTTTTTTAAAAATCTGTTTTATCTGCGTTTCTTTATATTTTTTCTTTATGTTTCTTTTTCTTCTTGTTTTCCCTTCTTGTTCTTTGATTCATTATTTTGTATTTATTTTTTTTTTCGACCATTCAATTTTATGTTTGGTGCCAACATTTTATAATTATACATCTTATTTCATCCTATTTATCCCTTATCTTTTACTTTAACCTCATTTATCACTCATCTTTTACATTCATCTTATTTATCTCTTTTATATTATCATCTAATTTCATCCATAGATTGATGGCCTACAATGCACAGAGACAAGATTGCCCTCACTAAAAAATAACATTTATACCTACATAAAGACAATCTCCTCATTAGCTATATAATGTTTTCTTCAGTCCGCTCTGAACTCTGAACTGTCCGTTGATTCGACCTCTGTTTTGACTTCGATTCGACCTTTGACCTGACCGCTGTTTCGATCTCTGATTTGGCTTCTGATTCGACCTTTAAAATGACCGCTAATCCGACTTCTGTTTTGACTTGCGATTCGACCTTTTAAAATGACCGCTGATTCGATTTCTGATTTGACTTCCGATTCGACCTTTGACCTGACCGCTGACTCGACCTCTTATTCAACAACCGGCCTTGAAATATTCCCCCCCCCCCTCAATCCCTTATTGACCCCCCCCTTGCCTCCCCATCTTCGTATCCCTTCTACCCCCTTCCTTCCTCCTCTATCCCCTACCCCACCTCTTCTACCCCCCTCCTCCTCAACCCCACCTTCCTCCCCCTCCTCCTCTACCCCTTCCTCCTCCCCCCCTCCTCTTCGACCCCTCCTTAAATACCCCTCTACCCCCTCCCCCTCCTTTTACCCCCTACCCCCCCCCCCTCCTTTCTCCTCTAGTTAAAGGTGATCAGAGTAATTGGTAACTATTCAAATTTGGAAAAAAAAAAAAAAAATGCGGGATACTCAAGTTGCAGATCCTATTCCTCTTTTTAAAAGGGTCGTGACGGAAGAGTAAAAAAAAAAACACTCTTGAGTAAATTAGGAGATATTTTAATCGCTAGATGAATTATACACGGGAGATGAATGTTAGTATTAATAGGGAGATTATTGGAGAATGGTGGAGATGTTGGTAATTGTGAGGATGACGTGATGTTGTTGATAGCATTGTCATTATTATCATCATTGTGTGTGTTGTGTGATTTTGGTTGTTTTGTTATTATTATGTTATTTTATTAACTGTTTACTATTATTATACATTATTATTTATTATTATCATCATCATTCATTATCACTATCATTGTTATTGTTTTATTATTATTTTTGTTGATTGTGATTATTATCATTGTCATTATTACTACTACTACTATAACTATCATCATTATAACTTTTTATTCCATCATTATTGTTATTATCTTTTTATTTTCATTGTAATCATTATGATCATTATTCATATTGTTATCAACATTATCATTCTTACCATTATCATTACTATTATCATCATTAATCCTCGTCATCTTTATCGCCGCCATCGCAATCATCGTCATAAATCCACATAAACAAATAAACAAGAATGTAGATTCACTTATAAACAAGTCACATATACTTGTCTACCTGGTTTTCCGGAAAGAGGGCAAGTGCAGGATAAGAATAAAAGACATACATAGAGAGAGAGGGGGTAGGGGAGTAGAAGGACGGAAGGAAAGAAGGGAGGGAGGGAGGAAGGAAGGGATGGAGAAGGAGAAAAGGAAGGGAGGGAGGGAGGAAGGGATGAGGGAGGGAGGGATGAAGGAAGGAGGAATGAAGGAAGGGAGGAATGAATGAAGGAAGGGAGGAAGGAAGGAGGGAAGGAAGGAGAAGAAGGAGGGAAGAGGAAGGAGCGGAAGGAAGGAGGGAAGGAAGGAAGGGGAAGGAAGGAAGGAAGGAAGAGGAAGGAAGGAAGCGGAAGGAAGGAAGGAAGGAAGGAAGGAAGGAAGGCAAAGAAGGAAGGTAAGGAAGGAAAGGAAGGAAGGGGAAGGAAAGAAGGAAGGAAGGAAGGAAAGGAAAGGAAAAAAGGAAAGGAAGGAAGAAGGACAGAAAGCGAAGGGAAAGAGATGAGAAAAAAAGAGAAGAGAAAAGAAACAGAAAAGAGGAGTGAGAATGGAGACAGACACAGAGAGACCAGAAAGAAAGAAATAAAGAGTTGATGAAAGAACAAAAAAAATCCCTGACAACGCACACCACCACCTCATGACCGGACTATTCAAGCCCAAGTTTTAAACCCGAGCACGACCACGCCTGCTGTGAGCCCCCATATTTATACCCTCTCTTCTTTTGAGGAGGAGGGAGGGAGGGATGGGAGGGAGAGGGCAGGGAAGGGAGATTGGGAGGCGAGGGAGAGGGAGGGAGGGAGAGGGAGGGAGGGAGAGGGAGGAGAGGGAGGAGGGAGGAGGGAGAGTGGGATAGGAGGGAGAGGGTGAGGGAGAGGAGGGTGGAGGGAGTGGAGGGAGTAGTATCTGAGAGACAGAGGCGGAGGAGAGAGGAGAGAGAGAGAGAGGAGAGACGGAGAGGAGAGAGAGAGAGAGATGAGAGAAGAGAGAAGATGAGATGGAGAGGGTCGGAGAGAGAGAGGGAGGGAGGAGAGGGAGGGAGGGAGGAAGGGAGAGGGAGAGGAGAGGCGAGAGGAGGCACGGGAGGGAGGGAGGGAGGAGGGAGAGGGAGAGGGAGAGGGAGAGGAGAGGGAGAAGGGAGAGGGGGAGGGTGAGGGTGAGGGTGAGGGTGAGGGTGAGGGTGAGGGTGAGGGTTGAGGGTGAGGAGGGGAGGGAGGAGGGAGGGAGGAGAGGAGAGAGAGAGAGAGACGAGAGACGAGAGAGAGAGAGAGAAGAGAGAGGAGATGAGACGAGGACGAGAGAGAGAGAGAGAGAGAGAGAGAGAGCCGCAGAAGAGAGGGGGGAGAGAGAGAGAGGGAGAGAGAAGGGAGAGAGAGGAAGAGAAGGAGAGAGAGAGGAAGGGAGGCGGAGGGAGGGAGGAGGAAGGGAGAAGAGAAAGAGAGAGAGGGAATGGGAAGGGAAGAGAGAAAGGGAGGAGAGAGCAGAGAGAGACAGAGAGACAGAGAGAGAGAGTGAGAGAGAGAGAAAGAGAGAGAGAAAAAGAGACATAGGAGACCGACAGACAAGCAGTAAGTAGAAACACATCACGAAAGTAACACACAACCAGACATAACAGACACGAAGATGAACAAAAGGGGAAAAAAACACGAAGGAAACAAGAGCTGGAGAGGAGCCCCGAGCGGCGCGACATTAATATTCTCCCGAGAAGGAAACGCCGACGAAACACGCGAGTACTGCTGAAAGGTAAATGGCTCTCCCGTTTACTCGTTTTGGGAAAGGTTTAAAACCAAGCTCTCTTTTCGTTTTTTTTTTCTTTTTTGTTTTGTTTTTGTTTTCTTTTTTTTGGAGTGTGGAAATGTGTCGTGTGTGTTCTTTTTGCTTCTTTTTGTGAGTGTGAGTTGTGTTTCTTTTTTGCTTCTTTTTTTTTTGAAGTTTTGAAATGGTGTGTCTTTTTTGCCCTTTTCCTTGAAGTGAAATGAGAAATGTGTGTTTCTTTGCTTCTTTTTTGAAGTGTAAATGTGTGGCTTGTCTTCTTTTTTTGAAGTGTGAAAATGTGTTTTTTTTGGCTTCTTTTTGAAGTGTGAAACTGTGTGTTTTTTTGCTTTTTCTTGCAAGTCTTTGTTGTCTTTTTTTGCTTTTTTCTGAAGTGTGAAAATGAAATGTCGTGTGTCGTTGTTGTCTTTGCTTGCTTTTTTTTGAAGATGTGAAAAATGTGTGTCGTTTTTGCTTCTTTTTTTTTCTGAAGTGTGAAATGTGTGTGTTTCTTTGCTGCCTTTCTACTCTATTTGAAAACTAGTCTTGATTGATAATTTAAGTGACCCCAAAAAAGCATATTTTTTCTGTGTTGCAGATATATATATATATATGTAGGGTGATTGATTTTTTTTAAGCTGCAGTCATCTGATTCTTTACCTGATTTATGACTCTTGTATTTTACAGCACATTTGATGTCATCTCATATTCTAGCTGAGGAATATAGCAAAAACGTGGGTTAGTCGACCTAAAAAAAAATGCTTAAAAAAACGAGGGCGAAGAGGAGACTGATTAAAACAAATATGATCATATCGAACAGAAATAAATAAAACTTTTATAAATCACTTTTTTTCGAACAAGAGTCAGACACCTCCGTCTTTTCCTCCTCTTTGTGCCGCTTCGCCCCCCAATTCGTTCTCGCCTCGACATTTTCGTCCGCCTTTCCCGCGCTAAACAAGAAAAAAACAGAAAACCAAAGAGAAAGAAAGAAAAGACAAAGAAAGTAAGAAAAGAAAGAAGAAGAAAAGAAAAGAAAGACGAGAAAAAAGAGAAAAAAACAAAGAAAAAGAAAAAAAATAAGAAAGAAAGAAAAGAAAAAGAAAGAAGAAGAAAAAGGGAACCCTCATCATTAGCCAATGAACTTAGAAGATAAGTAGTAGGTGAGGGCTGTAGACCTTGTGGAAAAAAGTACTAGAGTCATACTCCTCTTAACTATACAAAAGAAAAAAAAGAAAGCGATGAAACCAAAACAACAATAGCAACGAACAGGAAGGTAAAGAAATTAGAAAACAACATAAAAGCGATAACTAAGCTAAAAGCCTGGACATCGCAAAAATTAATACTACTCTTCTCTCTTCTACTCTACATACGTCTTTTGCACCATTAAGAATACATTAAGTTTCATTCATACCAACTACGTGCTACTACTAGACTATCTCTCAGTAACAGTCTACTCTCCATACTCTAGAAAACATAAAGTAATAACTATATTAAGAAACGAAAATCGAAAAAACTTAAAGAAACATAAAACTAAAGAAAAAACATAAACTAGCACGACAGCGTAGGTGTTTCCGTCAGCGCTCTGGCCACCGTCCTCCTTCTCGATCTTTCTCCCTCCCCCCCCCCCTCCGAGCATTTCTCTCGGTCTCGGTGACTGTGATTCTTACTTCAATCCTTTGTACACTTCCCGAAAAGATTTCTTGCTCAGATCTAGCGAATCCTCAAACCATCAAGCGGCCGCTCGATACTCGCGCCCTCCTTGCAGATCTGTCGTATCTTGTCTTCGCCTTGCGGTTACGCTCTCTTCTCGCGTGTCTTCGTGGTTTCTTTTGTTCTTTCTCCCTGTTTCTGTTTCTACTGGTGGTTTTTTCCCCTATACTTCTTTTTTAATGTTGTCCTCTTGGTTTCGTTTCTTTTTGCGTGCTGTCTTCGTGTTCTTTCTTCTCCGCTTGGTTCTTTGCGCTTTTTTGTCTGTTTCTTCCTCTCTCTCTTCTTCTGTCTCCTTCCTTTCTCGCGTCTTCTTCTCTTGCATACTCCTACTCTCTTCTCTCTTCATCTCTCTCTCCTTCTCCTCTCTCTCTTCTCTCTCTCTCTCCTTCTCTCTCTCTTCTCCTCCCTCTCTTCCACTCCTTCTTCCTGCACCCTCTCTCTCCTTCCCTCGTTTCTTTTTTCTCTCATTTTTTTTTTTATTCTTCTGTTCTTTCTTTCTCTGTGGTCTTGTTATGTGTTCTCTTTCTAGTCCGTTTTGACCTAGTTCGCTTTATGGTCACTATTCTTATGGTTCTTCTCCTCTCCTCTCGGCTAACAGAACTTAGGCACATATCCGTTGACACTGTTAACTTTTTCGGGTGAATTTCTGTGTTTCCTTAGAACTATACTTGTCCTTTTAATATTTCTCTGTTCTTATATTTACAGAACATATGTACTCAATATACTTCTTTTTGCCTTACCCTCAACTTCGCGTAGTTTGGCAATATATGGTGTCTGTGTGTTCTGTTGTGTCATTGTTGTGTGCTGGTGCTGTTGTGTTGTGTGTGCTTTGTAAATGTTGTCTGCGTGTCGTTTAGCTGTGTGTGTGCTGTGCTGTGTCGGTGTTGCGCTGCTTGATGTTGTGCCTCTGTTCGTCGTGTGTGTGTGGCTCTCGCTGTAGCGAGTGTTGTTACGTGTATGTCGTGTAGACTCGTTGATTGTTCGTGCTGCTAGCTGTGTGCGATCGCATCACACACACACAGCGCACGCCAGTGTGTCGCATGTGGCTGTCGCGCCTGTAGTGTGTGTGTGCCGCGGAAACGCTCGTGTGATGTGCGTGGTCAGTGTCGTGTGTGTGCGTGATAGCGTATCGTTTGTCAAGTAGTCTAAGAGCACTCTCACATGCATAACAGGCGTATGCCACTTGGCTCCTTTGACTGTGCTTGCTAGCTTTCTTCTTTCAGTTCCCACTCCTTTTACGCCATCGCCTCGACCAAATCGTCAATACAGACCTCAATAGTTGCGCATATAATCGCCCACGACTACAGTCACTACATCAGCCAATCTAAATCTACGTCTTTTCAATATTAACAGGTCTCCGCCCGTAAACGCTGCTGACATTGGAAATCGACAACTCGCCACCGGCCCTCGGAACCAGGTCCTTTGATACGATTCTGCGCGAGTCTCAAGAATGATATCTAAAACATATTCTTCCGCTCTACTCCTCCTCCATCCTCATCTCCTCTACTCCTCTCGCTACTTCTCCTTATCTCTCCATCTCCTACTCTCTCTCTCCATCCATCTCTCTCTCTCCACTCACTATCCCTACCATCTATCTATCCACACACACCACACACACACACACACACCACCAACCACCAACACACCACACCAACACACACACACCACACACCACACACACCAACACAGACCACACCACAACCCACAACGAGCCACACGCACACCACACCACACATCCACACATACTCACTCATCTCACTTTCCATCTCTCTCTTTCCACACTACACTCCACACCTATCACTCCACTCTACAATCCCATTCTCTGCTCATTTCGCCCACACATCTTGAGAATTAATATCTATATCCTTCTCACCACGACACCATCACACCACCCTCACTTACAGTCACGAAGACCCATTTGCCCTTTTCCATCACGACTGTATTTAATCTCCCTAAACATAAAATTTCTATTTGGATTACCTCTACGCCCCTTCTTTTCTTATATACGTGGTGATTACTTCTCTACTATCATCACCTATTAATATGAATCTCAGGTGAGCCTATATATAGTAATATTATTATGTAGTAATAATACTATAATTATATAAGCACAATGTGTGCTGGTAGTTGCGTGTGTACGAAGTTGAATGTCATATAGTCATCGATACGTGCGTAATGTGGGTTCTTCTCTTCTTTCTTCTCTCTCTCTCTCTCTCACTGTTTTCTTTCTCCTCTTTTCCTTTCCAACCCTTCTCTCTCTTTCTCTTTTCCTCTCCTCCCTCCTCCTTTCTCTCCTTCCCCAGTTCTCTCTCTCTTTCTTTCTCTCTCTTCTCTCTCTCTTTCTTCTCCTCTCTCTCCTCTCTCTTCCTCTCTTCTCTCTCTCTCTCTCTCTCTACTCTCTCTCTCTCTCGCTTCTCTCTCTTGTTGGCTTCTCGTTCTCTCTCTCCGGCCTGTCGTCTTTCCTTACCTTCTGCGCGTCTCTCTCATCTCTCTCCTTGCTCTTCTCTCTCATCTCTCTCCCTCTCTCTTCCTCTCTCTCTCTCTCTCCACTCACGTCTACCTCTCTCTCTCTCACACTCTCTCTCTCAATCTCTTCTCTCTGTCTTCATCTATTCTCACTCTCTTCACTCTCTATCTCTCTTCATCTTCTCGTCTCTCTCTCTCTCTCTCTCTACTCTCTTCTCATCCCATTCTGCCTTCTACAGTTACGGAGTATCGCATATAAGCTCTATTTCGTATCAACTCGTTTACGACCTTACTATAGCTGCCCAATCTCTTCGCACTATTCTCGCGTATTTTAATGACGTGGTCTAATCCCCCCATATTATTCCCCTGGTCCTCCTTCCCCCTATACCCACCCGTCGCATTGCTCATGTAGTCCTCTTCACCCATGCTGCCCCTTCCCTCCAACCTCCTCCCCCCACCCCCAACCCTCGGTCTTTAGTTGTCCGTCACTTCTCCTTCTTCATGCCACCATTTTAGCGATATATTGGGGATAGGAGAAGGACGGAGCTGGGAAGGAGGGAGGGGACATCACGTTAAAGAAAGAGTGGCTGCATAGAGCGGAGCGAAATTGGAGGTATGAGAGTGGGATGATAAGAAAGTTGAGTGGAAATGGGAAGGAGAGAGAAGGGAAAAATGAGAGGAGAGAGAGAAAGGTGGATATAATCGGGATAGGAGTAGTATGATAATGGAAAAGTGCGGGAAAGCGATTGGGGTAAGTAGTAGAAGTAAAAAATGATATATATGCGAAACATAGAAGATAATACCCGCGCAAAACAAAAGTAATCACTTCAAAGAGAAAAAACTCACTAACCAGGACGGGCGTACATGGCCACAATTAGATAATGAGAGAAAAGCGAACAGAGGGACACGGGAGGGGGGCAAACGGGCACTCGAGAGCCGAAGAGACGAGGCATTAAAGGAAAAGAGAGAGATTGAGAGAGATGAGTTGGTGAGAAGTGGTTTTACGTCCTATATGATGAGATTTAGCTGGAGAGATGACAGTAGATATGGTGTGATACAGGTCTGTAGAAAGGAATTTACAGCGAAGATTGTAATGATTGGAGTCAAAATATACACATCTATCGAACATTGGACGGAGCCAGAAGAGAGACTAGGAAGGAGTATGAACTAGAGAAAGAGATGAGGCAGAGGGAGGAGAGACAAGATGAGATTTTTAGTGAGGATTTCTTGGAAGAAGAGAGAGAATGTGAAGATAAGACAGAATTAAGAGAAAGAGAGGAATAGAGTAAAGAGAAAGAGGGAGCTGAATTACAAGAGTGAATTCATGAGGTATGAAAAGCAGAAAGATGAGAGAGCAGAGAGACGAAGACCGGAAGAAAAAGGGGTTGTAAAAAGACCAATTAAGAATTGAGGAAAAGGAAAAGAGGAGAGACAATGGGGCAGAAAAGAGATTCAAAATTAAAAGGAAAACCAAAAAAGAAAAACAATGACAAAGATATGGCAGCGAAAAACCAGAAAAATAAAAACTAAAGACAAAAGAAAGGCAGAAAACGCAGAAAAACAAGACAATAGAATACAAATAAAATACTTAAGTAGACAACGAAATCAAAAAACCCTATGAATATATAAACATATAAGAAACAGATAAGCCGACAATAAATATCAAGGAACACTATATAGAAAAACCAGAAAACAGAGCACACACACACACAACAAATAATATCTTCCCCACAATAAACAAGAGCCAGATCCTCAAATCAAAAGAGAAAAACAGCAGGAGCGGCGGCGCGTCAGTCCTCGCCGCCGGCTCGCATCTCTCCTCACTCGAGCGGGCCACGAAAACGCACTTCATCAGCTGGGACGCCGGGCTGTGAAAACTGTCCGAATCCCGCTCGCCGAAGCCAAGGCCACGTATCGTCCGAAACCGTAAGCGACGAGAACGACGAGGCTCGAGTGCGTTTGGCAGAGACACGAGCTTGATTGCTGGCTTCCGGTCGGTCGTTGTCCGTGTCGGGGGGTTGGGGTGGCGAGGAGGGAGGAAGTGGGCGCGGGAGGAGGGGAGCCGAGAGGAATTTAGGAGGGGGCGATTAAGGAGGTTAAGGAGGGATACGGGACTTATCTTTTTTGCGATTTCTTTCTTTTATTTATTTATCTATTTTTATTTTGTATTATTATTATTACTATCATTATCCAAATTAATTGATGGTTATGTTTGTTCTTTCCAAGCGTTCGGTTACGTGAGTGGTAATACTGAGTTGTTAATCATTATACTGACGTTATTATTTACGATGACAGTAATGATGATCAAAGTAAAAAAAATCGATTAGTATAATTAATGAGAATGATAATACTGCACATGATGATTAAAAAAAAAAAAAAGAAAGAAAAGCAATGACAGTGAAAATGAAAATAAAATTACCAATAACCGATACAACACGACTAACTACGTACCTAAAAAAGAATAAAAAAAATAAACATTATCTCTCTCATTCACAAAGTCACTATTTACAGCTTTTATTTACATCTATACAGCTTTCTCATTCTCTCATATTTAAAGTTTTTCCTCCCAACACAAACGAAGGAAAAGGCCTTTGATTTTCACTTATAACACTTTTTTTCCCCCTATCTTAAGCCTCTAAGTCGACGTTTCAATTTTGTGTAGAAGCGGAGTATCATCACGGAACGGAACAGATGGGGATTTGATGATGATGATGGTGATGACAGTGGTCGTGATGGTGATGATGGTGTGGGTGGTGTGATGATTGATGATTGTGGTGGTGGGTGGTGATTGTGTTGGTGATGATGATGTGGTGCGTGGTTGGATCGATGATTGGCGATGATTGTGGGGTGGTGGTGGGCCGATGATGTTGTGGTGTGGTGTGGTCGTATGAAGGTGGGGTGATGATGGCGATGATGTGTCGGTGGTATGGATGGACTGATTGTGGTGGTGGTAATTGTGGTGATGGGCTGTAGTGGTTGATTTGTGAGATGGATCTGTGTGGTGTCATGATGTGTGCGTAGAGTGAGATTAGTGACATGAGTGTGGTGATGCGTGGATGACTGATGATAGTTGAATGGTGTGATAGTGGTATTGATAGTGATAAGGTGGGGCGTGAGGTGTATGGTGTGATTGACGATATTAATCACAACGAAACAACACCAATGATAATTAATCCCACATGCTTTGAAATCTCAGCAAATACGAGATTTTACGAAATTTCTCTAACTAATAGGATTACAGTCCAAGTCTTTCGTTCTATCAACATTAGACAAGACGAATAAAAATGCAAAACAATAAAAGTGACAAGAATGAATCAAATTAACAAGAATTACGGCCAATACTATAGCGATATAAATCATAGGTTAAATGAATTGATGATGATAATGATGATGTACAGGCGGCGAGGAGAAGGAAGATAATAATTAAAAATGATAAAATGCGATAGCTGATGACGTGTAATAACTGATAATAAATAACTAATAATAATTAATAATAATACATAATAATAATATAATAATAATAATAATAATTGAATAATAATATGATAAATAATAATAAATAACGATGAGGATGATAACAATAATAAAAATATAATTAAAAATAACATTTATAATAATGGCAATGATAACAAATAACAAAACTTTCCCGCTCCAAATACCAGGTTCTTCCCAACAAGGTAACCTATATACTCTAAACATCGTCTCCTTTCACTCACTCATCATTACTAGCTCATACTAGTAACAAGGACCCCACGGACCTCACTCTCCATGCACGCTATGACACGCTCACACGCACTAGCGACTAAAAGGAAATCATTCATACTATGTTCGTGTTCGTCTCTCGAATGACGTCATCGCGGCTGGTGCATCGCCAATAACATGTTTACGTCACGTCTGGAAAAAAAAATAACGTGTCTCGATTCGTCTCGATTCGACGGGAATTTTGTGTTTTAGCGTCGGGATGGGGATTTTTGATTGGCGGAGACTGGGAGAAAAATGGTCGGGTAACACTCGTGTTTCCCCCCTCTGCTGTGTATAATTCTATCTCGCTTTCATCAGATTTCTCTCCTCTTTTGTGTATAATTCTATTTCGCTTTCATCAGATCTTCTCTCACTCACTCCTCCCTCACTTACTCACTCACTCACTTAATTACTTACTTACTTACTTACTTACTTACTCACTCTCACTCTCTCTTTTTTTCTTTCTCCCTTTCTCTTTCTCTCTTCTTCTCTTTCTCTCTCTCTCTCTCTCTCTCTCTCTCTCTCTTCTCTCTCTCTCTCTCTCTCTCTCTCTCATATATATATATATATATTAGTATATATATATATTATAATATATATATATATTATATATATATATATTATATCTTTTCGCTTCACTTTAGCCGACTGAGACACCGTTACTCCTGTAATTTATAGATCTTATCTTTGTTCCGGCTTCGTTAACTGAAATTTTTGACTTGATGTGATTATTCAAATACATACATTCTTCTAGTAATGTGTACGTATTTCTTTTCTCTTCTATCGGTATAATATATTCAGTGCATTTGTCTTTCACTATCTATTTCTTTCTCGCGATCGATCCATATATCTATTCACTTTTCTACCTATAACTTTATCGATTTCGTCTTCTTGAGCTTATGCCATTCCCTCTACTTATCGATATGTTTACGTAATTACCTGTCTGTCAACTAATCCATCTTATCTCCTGTCTTTCTTTTGTATTAGTATCTGTGGATGTTTCTATCCTTTCTTGGTCACGTAGTTTCCCTTTATTTCTCTCCTCGTCTTTTTTTCTCCACAGATTTTTCCCTAGTTCTTTCCTTGTATTTCCTGATTTTCTATATCCTCTTTCTATGACTTCCTTTTTTCTTGATCTTCTCTGCCTCTTTCTCTCTTCCCCCAATTTTTCTCTATAATCTTGGTTTCTCCTTAAATCCATACGATTTTCTTCTATCTCTTTCTTTTTTAACTCTTTCTCCCCAGACTTTTTAAATCTCTCTCTCCCTATCTCCATCTCGTTCCCTATCGTTTGTTTCTCTGCTCCTTTTTTTTTCTTTCCTTTCCTGATTTCCCTGTCTCTTTCCTCCGTTTATTTCTTCCCTGAAAATGACATATCTCTTTCTCTCGATATATCTTCCCCTTGTTAGATATCTTTTTTTTCCTTCTCCATTTATTTATTTATTCCGCAGATCTTCCCTGTTCTCTTCTCCATTCCTTTCTTTCCTCCCTAGATCTTCCGTATCGCCCTATTCCTGATCCCTCTCTTCCTCACGCCTGTCTCCCAGTCCCTTTCCCTATTTCCCCCAAATCCCCCCCTTTTCAGTCTCTGCCAACCCCCCCCCCCCCCCCCACCTTCTACAACCAGCCAATCCCCGGACACCCAGCCGTTCCTTCGAGCGAGTCTCCTCCCCGAACCTGAGGTCTCGCATGTGCTGTTGTACTCCTCCATCACGCAAGTCCATCGGCGTAGAAGTTGAAGGTTATCCCCCTCTCCCTCCCCCCCCCCATACACCCCCCCCCCCCCAGCGACCCAACGCACCCCCTTCCGCATTCTTGCTAAGTTTGAGGGTCGGACAAGGTCACGAAGTTCATTTCCAGGCCATTATTATACGTCTGAGGTACAGGTTGTGATAAACATTAGCGTTGGGAGGTATCAGTTTGTTTGTGTGTGTTTGCGGAATGATCGCAAACCGCTGTCAAAGAATATAATTTGGGGGGAAAGTCATGAAACGCTGTCAGTTATTTTAATGGCTACTACCTTTCCCTGATGAGGCCGCGCTGAAATTATTAAAATACATTTATCCCTGTACCACCGTAGTTCAGAACTACGCCATTCCCTCACAACGAGCATAACATAATTGGTTAAACGTCTGGGTCATTTAAGGCCGTTCATAAGACGATGTTCATAACCCTGTTGCTAACATGAAACACTGTTAACAGCGTTGCTAACATGAGCTATTATTCATAAAGCGGGGTCAGCGTGATACACTGTTCATTGCAGCGTTCCACGAGGCGGAAAAAATATTCATTATACTGTATCATGGATTTATGTTGCGTTTCTCGTGAGAGAGAGAGAAAAAAAATTACATTGATCAAAAGAATAAAAAAAAAAAGAACGAAAAAATATTGACCAAGCAGCTTTTGAAGAGCAGCAAACAGCGAAGTCAGTCTGGAATTCAGAGAGTATTTTTGTTGTTTATTAAATCATTCGCCTGGCACTTAGACGCGTAAAACCCGGCCATTACTTTGCTTTCTTAGGAGGTTCTCGGTTTCCTTGATTGGCTTACAAAAGCATGATATTGCAAAGAGTTCAGAAAGAAGAGGGAGAGAGAAAAAAGAGAACTTGGAGGGGAAAGAGAGATGGAGAGAGAGACGATGGAAATAATATTAATAAAAAATACAATGAAAGATTAGGTGAAGGAGAGAGAGAGGAAAAAAAAAAGAGAACTAGAAAGAATACGGGCAAAGGAATAGAGAGAAAAAGAGAAACCGAAGGGGAATAAATGAAAAAGAAAACGACGATTGGAATAACAGGTATAGGAAATACACAGAAAGAAAAAGGGAATGCAGATAAAATTAATAATAAGGAGGAAGAGTAAGCGCTGTAAAAGACGAAGAAGAAGAGGAGAGGTTGGAGAATAAGATAAAAAAATAATAAAGCTCTCTGGATACAGAAGAAATAACGTCGAAGGGAAAAAACGAACGAAAAAGGAAGTGGCATTGAGAGAAAAGGAAAAAAAACGACAGAAAGCAAACATTATAAGCAAACAACAGTCATTTTCTTTCGCTCGGGGAAAAAAAGAGGATAAATTACACTTCAATAAACACGAACACAACCCTCAAAAACTAACTCCTAGATTCAACACCCGGAGCCTACACCCTGCAACACTTAGAAGCAACACCTGCCACACCTGGAATATAAAACACTCTCACACTCCTGCGAACCAACCCTGCCAACACCTGGAACACCCTGCCCACCTGGAAACCCTGCCAGCACCTGGAAGCAACACCCTGCCAACACCTAGAACCAACTTCCTGCCAACACCTGGAACCCAAACCCTGCCAACACCTAGAATCAACTCTGCGAACAGGACTAGCATCCTGCCAACATTCAGAACCAACCCCCTGCCTAAACTTAGAACCAACGATGCGAACAGAACCATCACCCTACCAACACTCTGCCAACACCTGGGACTATCAACTACAACACCCTGTCAACGCCTTGAACCAACACCCTGCCAACACTTAGAACCAACACCCTGCCAACACCTAGAACCAACACTATACCAACACCTAGAACCAACACTCTGCCAACACCTGGAACCCAAACCCTGCCAACACTTAGAACCAACACCTAGAACAACATGGCCTGCCAACACTGGGAACCCCAACCCTTGCCAAACACCTAGAACCTATACCCTGCCAACACCTGGAAACCAAACCCTTGCCAACACCTAGAACCAACACCCTGTCAACACCTGGAACCCAAACCCTGCCAACACCTAGAACCTATACCCTGCCAACACGTAGAATCAACTCTGCAAATAGGACCATCACCCTGCCAACATTCAGAACCAACATCCTGCCAACACCTACAGACAACACCATGCCAACACTTAGAACCAACACTCTGCCAACATCTGGAACACCTGCCAATACCGAGAATTAACACCCTGCCATCACCTGGAGCAACACCTGGAGCCAACAGCCTGCCATCACCTGGAGCCCAACACCTTGCCAACACCTTAAAAGCAGCACACCCTGCCAACACCTGGAACCAAACACTCTGCCAAACAACTGGAACAAACTCCACCCCNAGATAGATGTGTGGATAGATTGACAGGCAAATGGATGGATAGATAGACTAATAGATAGATAAATGTGGATAGATAGATAGACAAATGTGGATAGATAGATTGACAAATAGATACACAGACAAATAGATAGATAGGCAAACAAATAGATATACAAAGAAATTGATGGATAGAGATGGGTTTAGGGAAATAGACAAATAGATGGACAGATGGATGGATCGAAGTACGAATTAAAGGCAGAAAAAATAATGGCATTTTCGAGTCCCCCAAAATAACTACGGTACGGTACCCATTTCCATAGTTGTTGAGACAATGCGGAAGTGTTCTGAGAGAGATGGTGTAATAGTGACGTCATTATCTATTACAGATGGTGACGATGATGATAAGCAGGAGATCAGAATGGGTTGATTGGCGAAAGGTCAAAGGTCGCAAGTGGGAGGTCATATTGATAGGTGTAGTTGTTAATAGAAGGTCATTGGGTAGAAGTGTTGGGAGGGATAGGCACTTAATGGGACTAGAGAATTGCTTGTTTCTTAAGTAAGTGTAGTTTCGTTTGTCTGAATTGGTAGTTTGGGAGTTTAAGGTTAAGAAACAAAGGTTTTAAAAGGTCGCTTAAATTGGTAGTTTGGGAGTTTAAGGGAAAGAAAAAATGGTTAAAAAAGGTTTAAATTGGTGGTTTGGAAGTTTAAAGGAAAGAAAAAAATATGAAAGGTCTTTTAAATTGGTGGTTTTGGAAGCTTAAAGGAACGTAAAAATGATTATAAAAGGTTTAAATTGGTAGTTTGGGAGTTTCAAGAAAAAAAATATTAAAAAAGGAGGTTTGGGAGTTTTAAAGGAAAGAAAAAATTATTGAAAAAAGGTATTTGAATTACTAATTTGGGAGTTTGAAGGAAGGAAAAAAAAAAAGACAAATAAAGGTCTAAATTGTTGGTTTGGGAGTTTAAAGGAAAGAAAAAATATTTTTAAAAATGTCGAAACTGTAATTAGAAGATAGGGGACATAAACGAACTTGGATTAAAAAGGAGGAATTTATTTGGAGAGAAAAGAAAGAAAAAAAAAAAACAAGATAATAAAGAAAACAAAATTAAAAGGGCATAAAGGAGTGGAAAGTTCGAAATGTAAATTAGAAGATGGAGACAGAAACGAACTTGATTTGAAGAGAATGAAAATGAATTTGGAAGTGAATTGCCTCTTCGAAGGGAGAGGCTGGTCGAGAAGAGGTAATTTTGCCTATTTTTTTTCTTTTCTTTTCTTTTAAGAGGGGTGCTGGGGGTGTGGAGGACGGAGGAGGGGAGAGGAGAGGAGAGGAGAGGAGAGGAGAGGAGAGGAGAG
>NW_020868766.1:230609-233109 GCF_003789085.1 Penaeus vannamei
ATGTATGTATGTATGTACGTATGCATGCATGTATGAATAACTGACTCATTTACTTGATTTACTCATAAATCAATTTACAAATAGAGTATTTATTGTATGGATACGTACTCACATTCACAGATATACAAATATGCCTTCATAACTCACCTCCCCCTCCACCAGGTCATAACGGCACAGGGGTCGTCGTAGCATCGTTCTCCTATGATAATTACACTAATATCGTCGTTATTACGTTTTCCACCGCAATAACTATGACAATGAAGAAAAAGGAGTACCAGTTTCCCTGTTTTCACTTCTATTTCTATTCTCACGTTGAATTTACTTTTAGTATTTGCTTATTTGTATCCTCATTATTTTATCTCTTACTTTCGTTCATAAGTATGAGTAGGCTTGTCATTGGCTTGTTTGTGGAGGATTTGTCGCATGGGATAGAGGCTAGGCTTCTGTGAAACCCTTAATATATCTAAAACAAGTCCCTAAGTCTCTTGTATTCAGTCCCATTCCTTCGGTTAGAACTTTATGCAGTGTCGCTGTAATTATTAATTGAATGAAAAGAAACTAAACAAATTAATGAAATCATCTAAAGCAAATACTTCAAGCGATACAAACACAAACGTACACGTACACACACACACACACACACATATATATATGTATATATATATATATATATATATATATATATATATATATATATATATATATATATATATTGATATATATGTATATACATACATACTTATATATATATATATATATATATATATATATATATATATATATATATATATATATACATGTATACCAGGTTTACCCACCAACAGTTAACTTGGATGCGGGTAGTGCCGAGATCCCGTTGCCGGACCCACCCATCTGCGGCATACCAGCTGAACTGTTAAAGGCTGTTGGGGAACCTATGGCGCGGGGATTGCATGCTGTCCTGGCTGCCATCTGGCGGTCCGGTACCGTTCCTCCTGACCTGTTGAGGGGTGTGGCCATCCCTCTCTGGAAGGGGAAGGGGGACCGTTGGGACTGCAGCAATCACCGAGGCATCACACTGCTCAGTATACCAGGCAAGGTTCTCGCCCACATCCTTCTGAGACGTATCAGGGACCATCTACTGAGGCACCAGAGACTGGAGCAATCCGGATTCACTCCTGGTAAGTCCACAATAGACCGTATCCTCGCGCTTCGGGCCATTGTAGAGCGCCGTCGTGAGTTCGGGCGTGGGCTGCTTGCAGCATATGTCGACCTCAAGAAGGCGTTCGATGCGGTGCATCGGGAATCACTCTGGGAGATCCTGAGACTGAGAGGAATTCCAACAAGGATTATTGGACTAATAGCAAGCCTGTATAGTGGTACTGAAAGTGCTGTAAAGTGTGGTGGGGGCCTGTCGAGCTTCTTTCCTGTTAGTACAGGAGTGAGGCAAGGCTGTGTCCTTGTGCCAATTCTTTTCATCACTTGCATGGACTGGATACTGGGCAGAGCTGTTCAAAGTCATTGTGGAGCAACACTGGGCAATATCAAGGTTACAGACCTTGACTTTGCTGATGATGTTGCTATTCTATCTGGATGCATTTGGAAATTGTGGGGTCCTGTACCAAGACCTAGGTCCAGGACTTTGGGGACTTGCTAGGAGAACCTGTTCAGTCTGCACGTGCTAGCAGCGAGGACATTGAAGTCACAGAGAGCTTTACATACCTTGGTAGTGTAGTTCATAATTCTGGGCTGTCAGACCAGGAAGTCAGCAGATGGATTGGCCTGGCAGCAGGGGTCATGAACTCTCTCGACAAGAGTATTAGATGTCGGTACCTGAGCAGAAGGACCAAGCTACAGGTTTTCAAGGCCCTGAAAATGCCAGTTTTGCAATACAGTAGCGAAACTTGGATATTATCCAGTGCCTTGGAGACTCGTCTTGAAGCCTTTTGTAATAGGTCCTTGCGCTGGATCATGGGGTACTGTTGGCGGGACCATGTGTCCAACCAACGGTTGCACCGTGAGACTGGCACAGGACCTGTTATCTGCACAATCTGTGATCGCCAACTCAGGCTATAAGGCTACCTGGCTCACCTTCCTCAGGATGATCCTACCCATCAGGTCGTCTCTGTTAGAGACAACCCTGGGTGGAGGAGGCCTGTGGGACGACCTAGGAAGTCGTGGCTTGGGCAGATCGACGAAACCTGTCGTGAAGAACTCGAGATAGACCGAGTCCCTGCCTGGTGTCTAGCCATGAGGGATCCTCGTAGGTGGAAGTGAAGGGTGAATGTGGCTATGCGCCCCCGTCGGCGTCAGCCCCCATGATGATGATGATGATATATATATATATATATATATATATATATATATAATATGTGTGTGTGTGTGTGGTGTGTGTGTGTGTGTGTGTGTGTGTGTATATATATATATATATATATATATATATATATATATATATATATATATATATATATATATATATATATATATATATATATATATATATATATATATATATATATAT
>NW_020868766.1:270609-273109 GCF_003789085.1 Penaeus vannamei
AAGGGGAACTAAGAATATTAGGTATCTTAAGTCTGTAAAGTTATGGTGATTTTATGAGTTGGAACTTTACCTTCGCTATTGCATCTATTCTTGTTGTATTCAGGAGCCTATTTTTTCCTTTATACTCCCCCCTCCTCTTCCTTCTTTCATTTTATCTCAAAGGTCTTCTTCGAAATCTTTATTCATTTGATCACCTAGTTACAGAATATGAGAAATAACATACTTTTTCAATATTTCATATAATTCTGTATTGAAAAAGAAGTCCTTTAGTATTTTACCGGCAATTGTATTTCTTTGCCATTCTTTAAGGAAAATTATTTATTTGTGTTGTACTCATGCACGTAATCTTCCTAGAAATGCTACATAGTCTAATCATTTTGATTAACGAATCGAAAAATACGAAAGACAATACAATGTCTTTGTTTAATTAATATGTTTACGCAGAAAGATATATATAGATAGATAGGTATATAATTAGACAGAATATCATCATTCCTGTAGCTACTATAATTAACTCTTGCACAAAGATCTCTTCTAATTTTTTTTCGCCATAATCCTTGGCACTCTGTGGGTCTCCCTGTCTGCCTGTAAACACTTTAGTCCTATCCCTCTACGTCCTATCTATCCGCTTCCTAATACGATTACTTTTTCTTAGGGTTCAGTCAGTCATCCTGCTAGTCTATTTGTTATTCTTCTGTTTTAGCTGAATGCCCAAGCCGTCTCGCTTTTTGCCATTTCATCACTTGTTTTTTTTTCATATATAGGCCTATTGTTCTCTTATCCATATTGACCTTTTCCTCTGCCTCAGAGTTATTCCAAACGTCTATCTCCCAATTGATCTTTGAACTTTTTGAACGTACGCTATGTTCCTTTACTTTACAGTTATTTTTTGTACGTAATAACTACAGTCTGATTAAAACTTTGCGTTTTTTTGTCCTTCTAGTAGAGATTTTTCCAACAGAAGTGGTAGTAGTAATAGTAATTGTTATAGTGGTAGTAGTAGCAGTAGTGATAAAAGAAGTAGTACTAGTATTAGTGGTAGCGGAAGTAGTAGCATTGATAGCGGTAATAATAGTAGTAGTAGTGGTAGCGGTAGTAGTAGTAGGAGGAGAAGGAGGAAGAAAAGGAGTAGGAGGAGTAGGACGACAAAGGGGAGGAGGAGTAGCAGTAGCAACAGTAGCAATAGTAGTAGTAGTAATAGTGGTGGTGGTGGTAGTAATACGAGTAATTATAGTAGTACTAATAGTACTGTAGTGTTGGGAGTAGCGGTAGCAGAAGTAGTAGTAGTAGTAGTAGCAATAGTAGTAGTAGTAAAAATATTTTTAGTAGCAATCGTACTAGTAAAAAAATAGTATTTGTATTAATAGCAGCCAAAGTCAAATCAAAGTTAGATAATTTTCGTAGTAACTTGTAAAAGTAAAAGTAATAGTAAGAGCAGTAATATTAGAGTTGCAATAGTTGCTGTAGTAGCGGAAGAGGCTTTAGGAACAGTAGTAGTATTAACAATATTTGTAACCGTATAATGGTGATAACATTTATCATGAGCTATTTTTCAAATTGGTATTATTCATATCCATCTGTACAGCAATACTCGTGCTTTGTTGGGAAATTACCGTATTGTGTTATCTTAAATTCCAAGTGTTTGGAAGATAATTTGATGTGTAAATATTGGATATTATCAAAGCTTCCATGCATGAAATTTCCTCTTGTGATTTTATTACGAATTTGGGGCCAACCGGTGAACAGAGCAACAAATACATATAGCCTTCATATCCCTGCTTTTATTAGAATCTCCCCAGTGTAAAATGTCTAATACGATTCCCATTCAAATTCACGCCTCACGTTATACCCGTAGTTTATACGATTTTATCCCTCGGTTCTTTATTTTAACTGTGCACAGGAGACAATTGTATCAGAATTGGAGTTAATGGACCGAGATGAAGGCAAAACTATACTTGCCCGAAGGAAAAATATCTTTTATTTGTTCGAATTCCTGTCTATATGCGTCAGAGATCTCTTGTGATGGATTAGTTTTAGGGTGATTATGAAAAAGGTTATATCACTCTATGATTATTGAAACTGGTCACTGAAAGGACTATTACCATTGCCAGTACTATCTCCAACATCATTCTCATCTTCAGAATTATCGTCATTAACACTATCATCATTAGCATTATCATAATCATCATCATTGTTATAGTAATTATAATTTTCTGTATTATTACCATTATCATTACCACCATTATTATTATTATTATTATTATTATTATTATTATTATTATTATTATTATTATTATTATTATTATTATTATTATAATGATAATAATAATAATAATAATAATATTATTATTATTATTATTATTATCATCATCATTATCATCACATCATCATCATCATTATCATTATCGTCATCATCATCATTATCGTCATCATAATAATCATCATCATCAACAACATCATTCTCAGCATCACCCCCATTCTTCTCTATCTCATGTTATCA
>NW_020868766.1:280609-283109 GCF_003789085.1 Penaeus vannamei
TCATTATTATTGTTATCATTATGAGAATGATGATAATAATAGGTATTATCATCATCATTCTTCTTATCATTATCATTATCATCCACTGCTACTGCTTTTATTATTATCATTATCATTGCTATCATTATAATTATCATTATCACTATCATTATCATTTTTGTTATTACCAACATTATTTTTACTAATGTTATCCTTATTATTATCATTATTTCCGTTAGCATTATTATCATCATTATTTTCGTTACTATTATCATTATCATTATCATTGTTATTATTATTATTATTATTATTATTATTATTATTATCATTATTATTATTTATCATGTATTGTTGCTTGCTGTTGTTGTTGCTGTTGCTGTTGTTAGTAGTAGTAGTAGTAGTACTTTATTTTCTTGTTATTGTTATTGTTATTTTCATTACTATCATTAGTGGTAGCATTGTAATTATCATTGCTAGCATCACCTTTCATATCATTAGTGCCATCATTATTGTAATTAATATTTTCATTATCAGTACTAGCAGCAGCAGTATTAGGAATATTAATTTTAATCCAATCTATTTTAATTTAGTTTTATTCCATTTGTTACAATGGCTATTCTTGGTGTGACTAGTTGTCTGTCTAGTTATCTTCTAAATCATCTCCTGTGTGAAAGCCATGGCTGGGTTTCCATCTAGTGGCAGTGCGGGATTTAAGCGCGGGTTATTATTATTATTGTTGTTGTTAGTATTAATGCTGTTACTACTATTATCTTATTATTATTATCATTATTATTAGAATTAGCATTAGTATTAGTGTTAGTATCATTATTGTTATCATCATATTTAACACTATAATTTTATCAGTATCATCACTGTTATTATTATCATTATCGTTATTAATATCGCTTTTATTTTTCTTTATCATTGTTATTGTTCCTATTGCTATTATCATTATCATTATTTTATCATTATTGTTATCATTATTGTTATCATTATTACTGCCATTATTATTCTATTGTCATCACTGTGTGTATTATCATTATTCACGTAATCATTGTTATCATCATATTATTATTACTGATGTTATTGTTATTTCAATATCATCATGTTTTTATTACCATTTTTACATTATCATTATCATTATATTACGATTATTGTGATTATTACTATAATCATAATTATTATTATCACAATAGAAAAACCCACAATACACAGACTAGATTTATTGAAACTGAGACAACCGTTTCGAAATCCTCCTGGATTCCTTCTTCAGATCAGAAAGGGAAGAGGAGAGGAGGGAGTAAAAAAGAGAGAAAGGTCGAAGGATCAGGCGGTGTATGTGAAGGGTGGCTGGCATAAGAAAGAAGGCGGAACAGCATAAAGATTCCCACCTTCGAGGTAGAGGGAGGGCTAGTGTGGACCAGGTTGCGACGGAGGGTGTTCACCTGGCCAAAGATGAGCAGACAGATGAAAGGGTGAAAAAAGACGACGGAGAGAATAGATCTGCTCAGCGTAAGGCAGGCTGAGGACAGGCAGAAGAGGAGTCGTAGCAGAAGGTACGCCGCCCCCTGGATAACGCGACCTCGAGAACATGGCGAGGGTAGCCCGGTTTAGAGAGCGAACGACGTAAGAAATTGATACCTCCATCTAGGTACTAGAGGTCACAGATGATTGCTATTGCTATCATTAATATGATCATTATTATTATTGCTGTTATAGTTGTTATCATTGTTGTTTTTGTTATTGCTATTGCTAGTGTCCTTGTTATACCTTTATCATTACTATTATCATCACGTATGTTATGGAAAAAATAATGATTATCAGCATTACTCATTATCATTGCTATTATCATTATTTTTTGTTATCTTTGTCATCAGAATGATATTAAGAACACATTATACTGGAAACAATTGTAATTCAGATAATACGAAATGAAAAAAATACGCAAATTTAGAAGCTGCAATTAACTAAAATGTAAAAATCAGTGACTTAGCAAAGAACAACAGTGAAAAAAGCGAAAGTCAAACTTCTGCTAAATCAGGAAGACAGAGAGGGAAACAAACAATGCCACAATCACAAATAAAAGAAAAGAGAGAGAGGGAGAGAGAGCAAAGGAACTCTCTTTGAATAGTCGAAGAGCCCAGACTCAGCAGTTGTAAAGTTCATTGACTGGGAAGGACTGAGCTCGACTCATTGTTACTCCTCTACTGAGAGAAGATTCCAGGAGGATGAACCGCCTCGAAGATGCAGCGGCAGTATCAGCAACAGAAGAGGAAGAATTAGAAGGAGAAGAAGACAAAGAAGAAGAAAAGTAGGAGGAGGTGGGAGAAGAAGAAGAGGAGGAGAAGGAAAAAGAGGAGGTGATGATGGTGGTGGTAGTGTTGGTGGGGGAGGAGAAACAAAGAAGATGAAGAGAAAGTACGGTAAGACGAAGAAAAAAAGAAGGAGAGTAAGGAGAAGAAAAGAGAGGAGGAGGAGAAGGGGAAGAAAAAGAAAAAAAGATGCAGAGGAAGAAGTGGGA
>NW_020868766.1:328109-338109 GCF_003789085.1 Penaeus vannamei
CTATCAATATTATCATCACCGTCATCGTCACCATCATCACCTTCATCCTCCTCCTCCTCATCATCATCATCCTTATCCTCCTCCTCATCTTCATCCTCATTATCATCATCCTTATCCTCATCACCATCATCCTCATCCTCATCGTCATCATCATCCTTATCTCATTTCATCATCATCATCATCCTCATCTTCATCATCCTTATCATCCTCATCTTCATCATCCTTATCATCCTCATCCTCATCATCCTTATCCTCATCCTCATCCTCATCCTCATCATCATTATTATCATCATCACTGTCACCATTTCTAACATTAACACATTGTGTTTGTGTATGTGTGTGTGTATGTGTATATGTGTGTGTGTGTTTTATCACTATTATGATTATTTTTGTTATTATAGCTATTATAATGTCATTAATATTAATATCGAATTCTCGCTGTGGAGACATTCAACTGTCGCCGATGTTTCCCTTTTATGTCTCCCTCGTTAGAATATGTCTGTTGTCCAGGCCTTTTTTTTCCTCTTCTTCATTTTTCCTTTTCTTCTGTCTTTGATCAGTACATCTTTTCATCCGGAATAGATGTACTCTTTCTTGCTCTTTTGTCAAGATCATAAGTGCATTGTTGTGTTTATTTCATCCATCCTCCTACAGCCAAAACATCACACACCCCGACTGCCTATCACGTAGCTTGCAATGGTAAGTGTTACTACCATTGTTTTGACCATTTTTATCAATATAATTTTCATGCGGTAAAAATGGCACTATTCACCTATGGTTCTCCTATCAAACCATACAATGTGCTTTGCATGCGTTTTGTCCTATTAGCCATTCCCCTCCTTTTCTCTTGATAATCTTTATCTATTTGACCTATGTTTACCTTCAAATAACAGTTCCTGCTACATTATTTATTTATTTTGCTGTGTAGTCTAAATCATACCTATCCTCTTTTCTCATGAAAAATCAGTTTTACCCATTTTTGTATTGTCGTCTTTATATATTTTCCTTTGTCAGCAGTCTCTGTACACGAGAATGACATGTGCAGGGCAAATCACTTTCACTTACGTATCACATACACATTTTCTTTTCTTGTCAAATAGCCGTTCATTTAATCATTCTTTTGTATATTTTTCCTCGTAAAACGTCTATGTATTTGTCAGGTTAGTCTGATTCTTTGTAAACCTGCAAGCCTTAATCAAATGCACAACAAGTGGTGTTAGTGCGCTATTTTGATTTGCCTGGATTCTGTGTGTGTGTGTGTGTGTGTGTGTGTGTGTGTGTGTGTGTGTGTGTGTGTGTGTGTGTGTGTGTGTGTGTGTGTGTGTGTGTGTGTGTGTGTTCGTATGTTCGTTTTACTTGCATTTATTTTTGTTCCACGTTTAGAGTAACTATCACCATTTCTGTTCCCATTGCTCCCACTATACTTTTCCTCCACCAGAATGCCAAAGCTTTTTCCTTAAATCATATTCTTGCTGTATTCAAAATATACTCCCATGCCAAGACTTGCCAACATTATATAATCATCAATCATTAGAAGCTCATAACTATTTTATAATTCCCCAATTGATACAATTTTAGTTATAGTATTTCTCGTTTCTTTTTTTTGTGCCTGTTTGTTTGTTTGTCTGTGAGAACCCTATCTTTAGTTTGATCTACTTACTAGTTTACACTAAATTTATTACTTTTACTAAATTCTATCCTTGTTTCCAACATCACTGCTGATGATTTAATTCCACGAAACAATTTAACTTGGATCTCCATCCCATTTTCACAATGACCTTAAAATAGGTTTTCGGATAAGCACGACGCGTTACTGCTGAAGTTATAGACAAACCTTTATTTTGTCTACTATGCTACTGTCGCCGAGGAGTTGTATTATTGTTCCATACGTGCTCTTACATATTCCCATCGAACTAGTGCATCACGTCTGTATGATCTTCCATGTCGTTTGCCAATATACAGGAACTGGTTGCAAGATACTTAGGGACATGATTGGCATGCAATCTCCCTTTCCTGGCAGATCTTTCGACATTGTTAGTTATACAGATCTTCCTGCGATTATAAATTCTTGGTTTGTTCGTAATCCTCTACCTCTTTTTGGCTCTGCAGGGAACGCTTTCCACCAGAAATTTTGAATTCCATTTAGACCAGCCTAGGCTTTTTGTTTTTGTTGTTTTTATTTTCTACTTTTGTATTTTTATCTTTTACTTTTACTTTTTTCTTCTACTATTTCTTTTTTATCGTCATCGTATTACCTTCCTTAGACTCCTGATCTTACCCTCCAAGCAATCTAATTTCTTGTATTAAGTCTTGTAGATATGTACATATTTATCCCTGTTCCTCGTATCCTTCGCTGGCTTGTTCATCGCGCTATTTGTCAAATCCCCCGATTCTGCTAAAATCTTCTTTCCCTTCTGCTTTGAATTTCATCTGCTATCATTGCTGTAAGTCCGTTGTCTGTTTTCATTTGACCTTTTGTTTTTCAAATGACATTTCTCATTTATTTTTCACTCCTGGTATTCTACCTATTGAACAGGCCTTTACACACGCAGCCTTAATCACCCTAGTAGTTCTTTATTCGATTTATTTTAGCCCCTCTGTCTGTGATGTTTCTGAGCCGATTTCAGTTCTGGAATTTCTCCGACACAGGTATTTTTCATAGTGTCAGTGCCGCCCTTGCCTGATTTAAGGGCCTTTATAACCTGAACCGTGGTCCAACATGGGACTTGAACGCGAGGCTTCGGCCGGCAAGTGCGCCCTCCTCCCTCTCTCTCTTTCCTTGCTTCGGCGGAGGAACGTGTTGCTTGTTTTGTGGTCTCAATCGTATCACCTTGTAGATACACTATGTATGGCGTTAATATACATTTTTTAAATAGGTTATAACATTCCTTCTTATCTGCAGCTCCCGGCCTGTCTATGGAACGCATTGCTCTTTGATAAAATCATATTCAAAGGAAACGCAAAAGTACCAACATCTGCCTGCAACTCATAAATTTTAGTTGTATTTTCATTTGTTCTTCTAATGCATCTTTAATATGTATTTATTTATTTATTTATTTATTTTCTGTCTTTCTTTCTTTCTTTCTTTATTATTATTTTTTTTTTACATATCAATTCACTTTTTATTGATTCTATAATTATATTTCATTTTGTGTGCAGATTTCATATAGATGTATAACTATATATATATATATATATATATATATATATATATATATATATATATATATATATATATATATATATATATTTTTTTTTTTTTTTTTTCTTCTTTCTTTCTTTCTTTCTTATTTATATGCATGCATTTCTATATGCATGTACTGATGTATGTTATTAATATATGTATGTATGTCTGTTTGTCTGTATATATGTATGTATGTGTGTTTGTCTGTATATATGTATGTATTTGTGTTCCTTATTTATATATGAATGTTAGTATGTATGTATCTATGTATGCATTTATATATGTATTTATGTAAATATGTATTTATGTGTATATGTATTTATGTGTATATGTATTTATGTATATATGCATTTATGTATATATGTAAGTATGTATGCATTTATACATTTATGTATTTATGAACATATATGTATGAATATATTCATGTTGAAGAATATATTCATGTATGTATTTATGTATTCATTTATGTATGCATGTATTTACGTAAATATGTATTCATTTATGTATGCATGTATTTACGTAAATATGCATTCATGTGTATCTATGCATGCCTTTATGTATGTATGTATTTATGTTTCTTGTTATTTATCTATGCATGTATACATATATATATATATAGATAAATAGATAGATAGATAGATAGATGTATATATATATGTATGTAAATATATATATATATATATATATATATATATATATATATATATATATATATTATATATATATTATATATATATATATATGTCGCATCCACCCTTTGCTTCCAGCCACGAGGATCCCTCATGGCAAGCCGCCAGGCAGGGACTCGGCCAATCTCGAGTTCTTCACGACAGGTTTGGTCGATCTGCCCAAGCCACGACTTCTTAGGTCGTCCCACAGGCCTCCTCCACCCAGGGTTGTCTCTAACAGAGACTACCTGATGGGCAGGGTCATCCTGAGAAAAGCGAGCCAGGTGGCCGTACAGCCTGAGTTGGTGATCACGGATTGTGCAGATAACAGGTCCTGTGCCAGTCTCACTGTGTAACCTTTGGTTGGACACATGATCCCACCAACAGTACCCCATGATCCGGCGCAAGGCTTCAAGACGAGCCTCCAAGGCACAGGATAATGTCCAGGTTTCACAACCGTACAACAAAACTGGCATTATCAGGGCCTTGAAAACCCGTCGCTTGGTCCTTCTGCACAGGCACTGACATCTCAAAATACTCTTGTTGAGTGAGTTCATGACCCCTGCTGCCAGGCCAATCCGTCTGCTGACTTCCTGGCCTGACAGCCCAGAATTATGAACTGCACTACCAAGGTATGTAAAGCTCTCTGTGACTTCAATGTCCTCGCCGCAAGCACGTACCGACTGAACAGGTTCTCCTAGCAAGTCCCCAAAGTCCTGGTCCAGGATACCTCTAGACCCAAGGGTTTTGCTTCTTTGCTAAATGCATCCAGAATCACCACTAGGGTCTCCAGAGACTCAGATAGAATAGCAACATCACCGGAAAGTCAAGTATAGTAACCTTGATATTGCCCAGAGTTGCTCCACAATGACTTTGAACAGTAGCTCTGTCCAGTATCCAGTCCATGTAAGTGTTGAAAAGAGTTCGTGCAAGGACACAGCCTTGCTTCACTCCTGAACTAACAGGGAAGAAGATCGACAGGCCCCCACCACACTTTACAACACTTTCAGTACCAGTGTACAGGCTTGCTATAAGTCCAATAATCCTTGTTGGAATTCCTCTCAGTCTCAGGATCTCCCAGAGTGATTCCCGATGCACCGTGTCGAATGTAGGTCGATGTAGGCTGCAAGCAACCCACGCCCGAACTCACGGCGGCGCTCTACAATGACTCGAAGCGCAAGGATAAGGTCTATTGTAGACTTACCAGGAGTGAATCCGGATTGCTCCAGTCTCTGATGCCTCAGTAAATGGTCTCTGATACGTCTCAGAAGGATGTGGGCGAGAACCTTGCTTGGTATACTGAGCAGTGTGATGCCTCGGTGATTGCTACAGTCCCAACGGTCCCCCTTCCCTTTCCAGAGGGATGACCACAGCCCTCAACAGGTCAGGAGGAAAGGTACCGGACCGCCAGATGGCAGCCAGAACAGCATGTAACCCCTGTGCCATAGGTTCACTACCAGCCTTTAACAGTTCAGCTGGTATGCCGCAGATACCTGCTGCTTTACCATTCTTCAGTTTGGAGATTGCCCCCCTAACTTCAGTTAGGGAGGGAGGATCCTCACTGATGGGTGGGTCCGACAACAGGGTCTCAGCACTCTGCGCATCCAAGTTAACTGCTGGTGGGACAACCTGGTACAGCTGCTCAAAATACTCAGCCCACCGTCCCTGCACCGCAACAGGATCTGAAACGATCTGACCACTTACTAAGCGAACTGCTGTCACCTGTAAAGAGGGCTTGGAGTTCAGCTTTCTCAGGGCTTGGTATGCAGGACGAAGGTCACTACTAAGAAATGGCCTTCTACCTCCTCTGCAATAAACTGTTCCTTGTCCCTTCTTAACAGAGACCGAGTTCTGCGCACATGAGACTGGTGCAATTCCCAATCCCCTGTCAGACGAGCCGCACGACAAGCATCTGTGGCTTCTAGTGTCTCCTGCGAGATGAGATCTGTATTGCTCTCAGGCATACACCAGTCGTATCTTGAGCTGCATCAAGCGTTTCACACTTAAAGGTATCCCACAGGAGAACAGGGTCCATCAGACTGTCGAGCCTTGTGAAACGACCAGAGATTGCCTCAGCTAACCCACGGGCACACTCCCCCTCCCTCAGCCTGTCCATATGAAACACCATAGGGTGATCATTTGACCGCTGATGAGTTTTGAAGTGGACCCAGAGGGTAGCCACAACCAATCTATGGTCAGTACCACAGAACTCAGCACTCCTGTACACCCTGCAATTCTGGAGGATCCTCCAACGAGTGCTAACGAGTATGTGGTCAATCTCCTTGGCTGCATTACCGGCATCGCTGTACCATGTTCAACAGTGTGGCTCCGGGCGCTGGTACCAGGAGCCGAAATCCTCAATTTCTGGGACCTAGCAAAGTCCCGGAAAAGGCTATTCTCACTACCGGCAACAGCTCCTGAGCCATGGGGACCGACAGACATTTCATAGCCAGCTCGATCACAACCAGATACCACATTGAAGTCACCTAAAACAATGCGAATGTCTCGCCGGGGACATCTGTCTACCACAGATGCAAGTTTGGTGTAGAGCATCTCTTTCACGTCAAGTTTACAAACATCGGTAGGAGCATACACAGCAATAAGAGTCATGAAGCCAAAAGATAGCTTCAGTCTCAATACCATTATACACTCATCAACAGGAGTAACCTCTACTACTGAGGGCTGGAGTCTGTTGGAGATGGCAATGGCTACTCCCTGGACGTGATGACCGTCGCTGCGGCCCGACCAGTAATAGGTGTAGCCACCTACACTGGTCATGCCGCTGCCAGGTCTCCTCACCTCTGAGAGAGCAGCCACTTCAACTCAGCCTCCCCAGTTCCCTCGACAACCTCGGGCAGTTACTCTGGGTGGATGCCACCACTGCCACTCCCGCCGACGCTGTCCCACATAAAAGGAGGTGGCGGGCTGCAGGCCCCATCATCCACCTGTGGGGTTTCCGAGGGCTTTCCCCAACAAGCTTCACTCTGGGCTGGCGGCCACCAAGCGCAGGCGAGACGGGTAGTCCCGTTCCCAGCCTGCGCTCCAGCAGTCGCCCCCCCCCAGTAGGGCCCACAGTCTGCCTCACTTGCTGGGTGGGAGGGACTTTTCCCCTCCTCCCAGCCTTTCCATTTATGGAGTTCGCTGCCGATAGGTTATATCTGGGGGGAGGAGGACTGGCAAAGCCCACCTCCCCCGAGCCTCCCATTAACCCCAGGGGACATAGGGGCAGGAGTTGTTACAGGGCCAGGGCGTGTCCACACGCCGGTGGGCCAAGACCTTGGACCTCTAGGGCCTCCTGTTGCTCCGAGATCCCTCACAGTTTAGCCTGGGACCTCAAGATACCCAGTTTCAATGGGAGGCCACGAGGAGACACTGCAGGAGTCTCGATGAAGGAGAGGCTGTGAACTGGCAGGGGGAGGCTTATGCAGAGCTGCTCCCTTTTTCGCATGAGGCTAGCCAGCGGTGGCAGCTGTAAGCGGGAAGGCATGCAAACACTTAACACTAACTAGACAACCACACCATCGCTTCACATCACCCTGTGCATGTAGCACCCACCCACATATATATATATATATATATATATATATATATATATATATATATATATGTGTGTGTGTGTGTGTGTGTGTGTGTGTGTGTGTGTGTGTGTATTATATATATATACATACATATATATATATATATATATATATATATATATATATATATATATATATATATATATGAAAATGAAATTACCCTCAGTTAGAATTGAAAATAATCGTAACGTTTCGAACACTTCACGAGTTCCTCTTCAAACAAAACCCATTTCGGTTTTGTCTGAAAAGGAACTCGTGAAAAGTTCGAAACGTTACAATTATCTTTTTTTTTTGTGTACGCGTTACTGTGTTTGTGCTGTGTTCACACACACACACACATATATGTATGTATGTTTGTATGTATGTATTTATTTTTGTATTGATGTATACATGTATGTATGTAGAAAGAGTGTTAGTTACACAAAGGATAAATCAGCATATAATATTACCCCATAGAAAGGGTAAATTGGGTTTAAATGGGTTAGATTATCATTCCATTTTATCCTAAGTAAGGGATAAAAAGTATGCTTAATTTACCTTTTTAAAGAAGGGCAAATTACACTGTTTACCCTTCAACACTGTAGGGTAAATTATGTGTAACTTACTTGTTAAAGGGTAAGCTATTTGGTACACTTGGTTTATCCTTTTCGTGCCCTGAATTTATCTATTTTTTCTAGCAGTGTATAGTCCATTTTTCATTAATCCTGTTCTTGTTGTTGCCATGTCATGTTCCTTAATCTATTTTGTTATTTATCATTCCATTCATCTTTACTTCGTCATTTCCTTTACTCGTTTTTTTATTATTATTTCTTGACCATTCGTTTTAATCGTGTGTCATTTTCTTCGTCTAATCATCTCCATTTTGCTTGAAGTTATTGTTTCCCACATATCTCATTTCTCTTATGTTCGGTGCGTCAATTGCTATTGTCGTCAGCGGCGTTCTTTTTCTGATGTTGTTTTACACACACACACACATATATATGTGTATATATATGTATATGTGTGTGTGTATGTGTGTGTGTGTGTGTGTGTGTGTGTGTGTGTGTGTGTGTGTGTGAGGACATCCACTTATATTCCATCTTCTCCCATCTCCCTTTGCAGTGTTTACGGAGGAAGCAGGCACGCCTTTCCACCACAAGGCCGACAGTCAGGGATTCCTGGCGTCCCTCTCAAGCATGGCTATTACCTCACTCGTAGAACTAAGGAAGCGGTACCAATGGGCTGACATAGCCTATTGTCAGAACTTTCCTAGAAACGTATAACCCAATTTGAATCATCTGTATATATATATATATATATTACACTACTCGTAATAGGTTGCGTATGTAATTAATTTTCATTAGTGTTTGAAATATGTAGATCCCAGCGTTTTATTTTCTGCAAGTACTTATCGTCATAAAATCATTTATTCATTTATTTCCGATTCTGTTTTTTTTTTTTTTTTTTTTTTTTTTTTTTTTTTTTTTTGACTGCTGTGTTCATATTTTTTAGTACTAACAACAGCGTCAAGACTGATGATGATTATGATAACACTGATAATGATAATGATACTAATGATGATACTAATGATAACGACAATGATAATGATCCTTAGTTTACCATCAAAAGCATTTCACTGCTATGGTCATGAAATTATTGCTTATAATCCTAAATTCTACTGTTGGCATTAACATTTTTTACTGTATTGTGGAGTTATCATCTTAATCCTTGCTGTGATCGGCTTGGCTTCAGCCGGCATCAGCTTCGTCAACAGTCCGAACGTAAGCTGTTTAAATCCTGCAAATCCCCATTATCTTCATTTTCTGTAGTTCTGATTATGGGTATATATATATATATATATATATATATATATATATATATATATATATATATATATATATATATATATATATATATATATATATTATATATATATATATATTATATATATAATATATATATATATATATATATATATATATATATATATATATATACATACATGCACACACACACACACAAACACATACACACACACACACACACACACACACACACACACACGTGCGTGCGTGCGTGCGTGTGTGTGTGGGCGTGCATCCGTGCGTTATATATACGTGCCATTCCCTTAGAGTTCTGATATTTCTATAAAGATTTATTTTAGTTATTTTCCAAATATTTTCTCTTTGGTTATTGAGCCTATATATAGTGCCTCAAATATCCCAAGTTTTTTCTTAAATCTAGTATAAGGAATAGGAATTTATGTATTTGTTTAATCTTAAAATGATGCTAGTCGAACAGTATCATTTTTATACTTTTTATATTCATTTATTCCTAACATTTCTTAGTATCTTTTTACATATCTGTCTCGCATTTTTGCATTGTGTACATATTTGTGTACCAATCTTTATTTCAAAATTCTTACAGTTTTTCGCCGGGTTTGTGCCTATGCGCGGGTGCAAGCAAGCTGCTTTCATCTAGCAAGACAAGATGCACTGTTTGTGTCAATCAGCTTGTGAAGGTGACAATAAAGGTATAGGTGACTGCAAGTGTTTTACTTGAGGCAGTACAAATTGCATATTATTGCCATA
>NW_020868767.1:0-2500 GCF_003789085.1 Penaeus vannamei
CACACACACACACACACACACACACACACACACACACACACACACACATATATATATATATATATTATATATATATATATTATATATGTGTGTGTGTGTTGTGTGTGGTGTGTGTGTGTGTGTGTGTGTGTGTGTGTGTGTGTGGTGGTGTGGGTGTTGTGTGTGTGTGAGTGTGTTTGTGTGTGTGATAATAACATACATACACACACACACCACATGGGAGAGTCGGGTATAGGAACATCTGATGCATTCATGAATAATGAAATATATTGGATTTATGACCAAAAATATGCAAAGTTATGATTTGTAATTTATATACAAACGTGAATACCTGATGAGAAATCAAAGAAATAACTTTTATGATAACTAAACTGTTTGAAAATTGTGTCTAAGGCAATGAAGACCATGTTATTGAAAAAAAAGATGATAATAATGATAATGGTAAGAAAAATGATCAATGATGTGACATGATAATTGTTATGATGATAGTAATAACAAAAATGATAACAATAATAATAAGAATGAAAAAACGATCATATTGCTAATCATGATAAAAGACAATCATGATGATAATAAGAATCATACTATGAGACTAAAAAGACAATAGTGTTATAACAGCAAAACCATAAATAGAGATGGTGCTTCTGATATTCTTAATAACTATATATTTTTTCTCGGTTGCTGTGATATTGGAGGAAAAATACATAACTGTGCTTGTTCCTTTTTCATCGTAAAACATTTCTTTAACTTACAAATACAATATGTCTTAGTAACTGGCAGTTTGAGTTTAGAATTGATGTACATATATTTCATTTTATCATTATAAAAGATGCTTGCCTGTTTCGAAATGTTTTTGCCCACGTTATACAGGACTGCAGAGACAGAGGTAAGTAAAATATTTAGTGTTAGTTTTTCTCGTTTTCATTTAGTGCCCGATGTAATATGCTTTGGTAAATAATTGACAACATTCTTCACTCAATGGATATTCTGTGTAGATTGAACAAAGCCTTAATTCAAGTGGATAAGGGTTGTTTTAATCAGACATATAAATATAAAAGAATATAAACAGATGATGAAATTAGGTGTTCTCGGTAACACACAGATATATTAACAAAAAAGTCCAAAGAAGCTTTTAATAAGACATATGATAAACAAAGGTCAATTTATCCAAAGTTCACACACACACACACACACACACACACAAACACACACACACACACACACACCACACACACACACACACACCACACACACGCTCAACAAAAAATCAATTATCAATTCCTGCAAAACAAAAGTTTCAAAATAGTGAGCGTCGCCAGACCTCGTCCATTAAGTCAAAAGTTCATGTGTCTTAACGCTTGAACCTAATGGTAAGGATGAGGTAATATGGCGTGTCACAGCCAGGGCATGGTGGTGGAAGCAGTGACAAGGTGGGCGTGCTGGGAGGGGCGGAGCTGTAAGAGAAAAAATAAAGAATTGAAAAACAAATTAAAAAGAAGGAAAGAAAGAAAGAAAAGAAAGAAAGGCTGCAGACTAAATCATTGGCGGGAAATGTGTTTCTATCAGGAGAGTGAACGAAAGATTCTGGTCAAATTGTGTATTAACCTAAAGTCGATAAAGTTGTGAATGAACGAAGCCAACAGGCAAAAAAAAAAAAAAAAAAAAAAAAAAAAAAAAAAAAAAAAAAAAAAAAAAAAAAAAAAAAAAAAACATAATTTGACCACTACAGGAAAACAAAAATCTCAATTAAAGAAGCCTTCACAAAATAATAGACGAAACTTACACGCTCGTCTATTTCCATTTTCACGGGATGACTTGCCGCTGTGCTTCCGTTGCTGCCAAAAGACATGACAAACTGAGAGAGAAAAAAATCAACATAAAATTAATCATATATTTGGATTGTTTCCTTTTTTTTTTGTTTTTTGTTTTTCTTTGTGTTAATGTTACAAGTTCGTTGGCGATAAGAAAAGATTTCGCGAATGACCTGCTGTTGGTCTTCCGTTGCCACTAACAGAGACGACAAACTTAGAAAAAACAAAATACGATAAATTATATTTTTGGATTGTTTTCTATTTTCTTCCTTTCTTTGTTGCAAGTTTGCAAGTTTGTTAGCGACAATAAAAAATACGCGTATAACCTCCTTCCGTCATCACTAAAGAAAAGAAAAAATAATAAAAAAATGATATTTTTGGGTGATTTTTAATTTCCTTTTTTCTTACTTTTTGTCATAATTTTGCAAGTTGACGATTAGGATTTCCTTTTTCTTCTTCTTTTTTTATCTTCAATTCATTTATCTATTTATATTTTCTTTGATACTTCCTGTAAGTCGGAAAAGCCCCAGTATTAAGGATTTACAAGTAATCTGATTCTTTGTGTTGACGATCACGATGAATTTGAATTTTAGAATTGATATAAAAAAAAACTCACGATCATAATATAAAAAACACCATTAAGATTAACCCTAAAAACAAATGAATAGAAACATAAAAGAGAAAAAGAA
>NW_020868767.1:38844-53844 GCF_003789085.1 Penaeus vannamei
ATGAAGGGAAGAAACAAAGAGTAAGAATAATTAAGATAAATCTCAATAAAGGAGGAGCAAAAGAGAGACAAGAAGAAAACACCTTTGGTCTCTTTTTATTCTCTCTCTTCCTCTCGTTCCTTTCCCTTTTCCCTTCTTCGTTGCTTTCCCTTTCTCTGCCTCTCTCTTTCTCATCCTTCCTTCCCCTTATATCCTCTCCTACGTCCTCCTATCCTCTTCCTTCCATTTGCCTTTTCCTTTATCATCCCCTCACTCTATCCTTCCTTCTGCCTTGTTTCCCTTCCCATATCCCTCCCTTCATCCCCCCTTCCCTTTATCTCCTTCTACCTCCTATTCTCTTCCCTCCCTCTACTTCTCTCCTTATCATCCCCTCACTCCATCCCTCCTCCTTATCCTCCCTTCCCTTATCCTCTCCCCTCCCTATCTCCCTCATCCCCTTCCTATCTCCCTCATCCTCTTCCCTCCTCCACCCTTTCCCGTGCTCCTCCGCAGACCCCGAGCATCGTGCTCAAGAATCAAGACGGCCGCTCTCTACCAATTTCCTTTTTATTATTATTATTATTATTATTAATATAAATTATATATCTTTTATCTATTTTTCTTCTTTCTTTCTTTCTTGCTATCTTCTTGCTTTCGTTTTTTTTTCTCTTTTTTTCTGCTCTGGATAGGTTCTTTCTTTTCTCTCTCTCTCTCATTCGTTCGTTGGGCGATATTTTGTCCCTTTTATGCTGTATGTAGAGAAAGGGGTAAGAGGGAAATAGGGTGGAGAAGAGAGAGAGAGAGAGAGTTAACCCCTTCGAACCTGATAGATAGATAGATAGATAGAGGGAGAGAGAGAAAACTAAACAAATAAACAAATACATAAACATATATACTCCTGAATTGTCCTTTTCTTTACCCTCAGTTCTCCTTTATCACATCTCGTCTCGCACAGCCTTTCCTTCCCCGCCTCCTGCCTACCCCTCTCCCTCTGCCCTCCTCACCCTCTACCACATCCTCGCCCCCCATCTTCTCCCTCCACCCCACCCTCTGACGTTCTCTCTCCCTCTACCCCCCTTCCCCCCACCCTCAGGCCCTCCCTCTCCCCCCTTGCACCTCCTTCACCCTCTGGCGTCATTCCCCCATTTCCTCTCCCCCTCCCCCTCCACCCCCCTCCTCCGGCCCTTCCTCTCCTCCCTTCTCATCCGGCTCACCCTCCCCCACCCCCCCTCTGGCGTTCCCTCGACGCTTCCCAGTCGGCATCATTACAGTTATGTAATGAGCCTCCTTCGTCTCTGTAATGAATTTTCCTCGCCGGGAGATGCAAGGGGAGAACACGAATTAATCTGATCAAAAGTACGACCTGCCTCTGCTCGCATGTTGACGTCCGCTCGCAATTGCGGCGTCTTGGGCCGATAACGACCTGCGGGGGATGCGTCGCCTGTGCGGATGAGGAATGCCGGGGCGTTTTTTTTTTTGTTTTTTTTTTAATGTTTTCGATAAATTCTTTCGATAGGAAAATGTATTTGAGTCGATTAGTTGGTCTATCTTTATGTCTTCTAAGTCTGTACGCACACGTGAACACATGTACGCACACACGCACGCACACGCACCACACACATACAGACAGGCACAGACAGGCACAGGCACACACACACACACAACACACACACACACAACACACACACACACACACAACACACACACACACACACACACACACCACACACACACACACACACACACACACACACACACACACACACACACACCAAGTATATACAGAATACATGTATGCGAACATATCTATAAGCACCAATAAAAGATAATAAAACCGCAAATTCCCAGTATACGTGAGTTGATTTGTGGGCCTTGAAGTCAAGCAAGTTTATGTATATTACATTTGCATTTACTGGTTTACATATTGCTTCACTTTATGAGTTCAAGTTTATACATATTAAACCTTCCATGTAAGTTTCAGATTAGAATATTTATAGACGTGATTCCCTGACCGTTTCAGTTCTCAAAAGTTGTTTATGAAATAGAAATTTGCCTGCATGAGTATATTTAACAAACATGTATTGATATCTTTGTCTCGCTTCCTCCTTCTTTCACACTTACTCTGTCTGTCTGTCTGTCTGTCTGTCTGTCTGTCTGTCGCTCTATCTCTCTCTTCTCTCTCTCTCTCTCTCTCTCTCTCTCTCTCTCTTCTATATATATATATATATATATACATATCTTTCTCTATCTCTCTCTACCTCTACCTCTACCTCTCTCTCTCTCTCATATATATATATAAATATATATATATATAAATATATTATATATATATATATAATATATATATATATATATATATATATATATATATATATATATATATATATATATATATATGTACACATATATACCCACACACTATACATACTGACCTCAAATAATCTCTAACCAACCCCTCTTGAACTTGCTTACACGAAATCAAAGCCCCAGATACCTTTTGTAAACGAGTAGACGAAAAAGAGACGACAAAAAAGAACAAAAAAATAAATAAACAAAAAAATCATCAAACGTCAATCGAGTACTCAAACAGCGCTCCAGAAATAATGAGATGCGCGACTTTACATTACCGGGTCATCCCCTCCCTCTCCTCTCTCTCTCTCTCTCTCTCTCTCTCTCTCTCTCTCGCTCTCCTCTCGCTCTCTCTCGCTCTCTCTCGCTCTCTCTCGCTCTCTCTCGCTCTCTCTCGCGCTCTCTTCTTCCTCTCTCTCTCTCTCTCTCTCTCTCTCTTCTCTCTCTCTCTCTCTCTCTCTCCTCCTCTCTCTCTCTCTCTCTCTCTCCATCCTTCAACATCCTTCCACCCCCTCCACCCCACCACCCCACAATCCTTCCACCCCTGCCCACTCTACATCATTACACCATCCCCATCTCCACATCCTTCCCACCCCCCCCCCCCCACCCCCACATCCTTTCATCCATCCCTCTCACTCCCACATCCTCCACCTCCTCTCACCATCATATCCTTCAATCCATCCCTCCACCCCTCCAACTCACATCTTCCACCCCCTCCCATCCCAACATTCCTTCTAACCCTACCCCAACATCCTTCCACCTCGTCCCACCCACATCCTTCCCCACACCCAACATCCTTCCACCTCCCTCCCACCCCCACATCCTCCATCCACCCCACCCCATCACCCCCACCCCCCGTACCAGAGAATACCCTCATTTGGCAAAGCATTAAACAGACGAGATAATCCGACACTGCCAAGGAACAGCGCCTTCCCTCCTGCCTTGCTTGGGGTCGCTCCTTCGGGTCCCCTTCTTTGGCCTGAGGGGAGAGGCTGAAGAGGGGAAAGAAGGAAGGGTGGAGAGAGGGGAGAGAGGGAAGGAGAGAGAGACGGAAGAGGGGGAAGAGGGGGAGATAGGGAAGAGAGGAGAGAGGAAATACGGGATAGACAGAAGAGGGGAAAGTAGGAAGCGGGAGAGAGGGGAGAGGGGAAGAGAGAGAGAGGGAAGAGGGAAGAGGAGAGAGAGGAAGAAAGAGAGAGAGAGGGAAGAAAGAGAGAGACAGAGAGGAGAAAGAAGGAAGGGTGGAGAGAGGGGAGAAAGGGGAAAGGGAAGAGAGGAGAAAGGAAATACGGGGAGAGATAGAAGAGGGGAAAGAGGGAAAGGAGAGAGAGGGGAGAGAGGGGAAAGAGGGGAAGAGGAGAGAGAGAGGGAGAGGGAGAGGGGGGAGGGGGAGAGAGGGAGAGAGAGGGGAGAGAGGGATTAGATAGATAGATAAATAAATAGATAGATAGATAAATAGAGAGAGAGACTAAGAGTAAAAGGAAGAAAGACGAAGGCTGTGTTTAGTGGAAACAAAACCGAAGAAAACGCGCAGAAGAGAAACTGTGATAAAGAAAGGCAAAGGGAAAAAGAAGAAAAAACAATTGGTGAAAAAAAAACGGAGATTTTTATCAAAAGGAAAGGCGAGGAAAATGGAATAGAGGAAAAATCAGAGAATAAGGCAAGGCGGTAGCCGAGGAAGTTCTTCAGATTCAAATGAATTATTCATAAACTCATCTATACATTTCATTTTCCAATCCCCTTCTTACCCCTCTCCTCCCCCTCCCCTCCCTCTCCCTCCCCATCCAAAGAGAGAGAAAAGGAAGAGAATAGAAAGAAAAAAGAAAGAAAAAAGAAAGAAAGAAAGGCTAAAGAGAGCGAGAGAAAAATAAGAGTAATGAGAGAGAGAAAAGATTAAAGAAATTAATCCTTCCAAAGAGAGAAAAGGAAGAAAAAAAAGAGAATAAAAAGAAAAAAAAGATAAAAGAAAGAAGAAAAAAGAAAGAGAAAGAGAAAGAAAGAGAGAGGTGAGAAATAAGATAATAAGAGAGAGAAAAGAGAAAAGAAATTAATTGCCGAGATGAAACTGGGGGTTACCTATAAATTTGGGGAAAGAGATTAGAAAATGAGGTTTATGTCCTGACACTGATAAAAGGTATCGCAAATGTCCTCATGCAAATCCACACTGACGGCGCATGGATGTAAACACACACACGCATGCACGCACATACAAACATGCATGCAGATACGCGTACAAACATACATATATACAAACACAAACACATACACATACACTCACAAAACCCCTATAACGACACACACACAAACCTATACGAACACACACACACACACATATACTTGCACGCACACACTCGCACGTACACACACACACACTCGCACGTACACACACACACACTCGCACACACACACGCACGCACACACACACACGCACACGCACGCACACACACACACACACGCACGCACCACACACGCACACACACACACACACACACACACACACGCACACACATTCACACACACTCCTAGACTTAAACTAAACAAACACACGCAACCCCACACTCAAACTAAACAAGCACACGCAAACAAAGACACCGCGACAAACCACAAGCGAACACAAACAACGTAGCCACCTCTCGCATCTCATGTTTTAATTCAATCAAGCCGACGCGACGGAATTCAAGACCTGGCCTTTCTCTCTCTCTCTCTCTCTTTCCATCTCCGTCTGTCTCTCGCTCTCTCTCGTCTTTCTCTCCTCTCTTCTCGCTCTTTCTCTCTCTCTCCTCTCTCGCTCTCTCTCTTTCCTCTCTCTTCTCATCTCTCTCTTCTCTCTCTCTCTCTCTCTCTCTCGCCTCGCTCTCTCTTCTCACTCTCCTCCTCTCTCGCTCTCTCTTTCTCTCTCTTCGCCTCTCTTCGGTCACTCTCTCGGTCTCTCGCTCTCTCCTTCCTCCTCCCTCAATCCTTCCTCTTCTCTTCTCCCCCCCCTCTCTCTCTCTCTCTCTCTCTTACTCCCCCTCTCTCTCTTCTTTCCCTCATTCCGAGATACATGTGATATTTACTCTCATTTGCACATAGATTGAACATGGTAAACATAGGGATTAAAAAATCTGCATAGAGTTTCCGAGTCCGGCTGTAGCGTCATGGGCAATAGGGCCTGGCGTCGAAGCGATCCAGGTGGGTGCGTGTGTGTGTGTGTGTGTGTGTGTGTGTGTGTGTGTGTGTGTGTGTGTGTGTGTGTGTGTGTGTGTGTGTGTGTGTGTGTGTGTGTGTGTGTGGTGTGTGTGTGTGAGAGAGAGGAGAGAGAGAGAGAGAGAGAGAGAGAGAGAGAGAGAGAGAGAGAGAGAGAGAGAAGAGAGAGAGAGAGAGAGAGAGAGAGAGAGAGAGGGAGAGGAGAGGGAGAGAGAGGGAGAGGGAGAGGAGAGAAGGAGAAGAAGAGAGGGAGAGAGAGAAGAGAGAAGAGAGAGAGAGAGAGAGAGAGAGATGAGAAGAAGAGAGTAGAAGAGGAGAGAGAGAAGAGAGAGAAAAGATAGCAGAGAAAGAATATATATGATATATATAATTAATCATATACTAGATAGATAGATAGGTAGACATATAGATAGGAGAAGATAAAGAGAGAGACGGAGAGAACAGCTCCACGAATAAAATCTACGGAACCTACACGTCACATTTCACTTACAAATTCCGATAATATAATCAACATTAATATATTCCTAAAAAATTGTCTTGATAAACCAGAATTTAGATTAACTATATATCTAATTTGAAAAATCCAGCACAATGTCAGTACAGTGTCATTAGTCAAGCAAACTTATTTTGCATATCAAATATCATTCAACAGGCCCCTATTTAGGGTTAAAAACGATTATACATATGACACAATTAATGACATATGAATGAGCATCATTTGCTTCCACTACAAACTATGTCCAAACAAATACCATTTATTTACTCTTGAAATTTGATTAAACGCAAAACAAAGCAAATCTATTTTTAGTGTTAATGAAGCACATAATGAACCAAGATTAACCAGGTTATTGTTTATACAAAATATGAAAAAAATATTCCGACAATTTCACATAAATCGGATATAAAGGGAAAAAATAAGAGCAATGACGGCACGTCAACACCAATCACCACCACACCACCACCCCCCATCACCCCCCACACCAACATCACCACCACCACCAACATCAAAACCCCACCCATCACCACCCCCCCACCCCGACAGAACAACAACAACAACACCACCACCACCACTCACCCCCCCTTTCCCTCTCACCAACCCACCATCACAACCCCTCCCCTCACAACCTCCCTTCCCATTTCACCACCCCATCACCCCCCCAACACCCCATCACACCCCTTCCCCCCCTCACACCCACCATCACAACCCCCCCCTTCCCCTCACCACCCACCATCACAACCCCCCCTCCCCCTCACCACCCCCATCCGCCTCAAACCCCTTCCCCCCCCCACCACCCACCACAACCCCCCCCCTCCCCTCACACCCCACCATCACCCCCCCTTCTCCCTCACCACCCACCATCACAACCCCCCCTTCCTCCCTCAAAACCCCCTTCCCCCCCTCACCACCTCACCACCCCCCTCACCACCCACCTTCCCCTCACCACCCCCCCTTCCCTCACCACCCCCACCACAAACCCCCCCTTCCCCCCTCACCACCCACCATCAAACCCCCCCTTCCCCCCTCACCACCCACCATCACAACCCCCCTCCCCCCCGCCCCTTCCCCTCCTCACCACCCACCATCCACAACCCCCCTCTCCCTTGCCCCTCACCACCACATCCCCCCCCCCTCACAACCCCCCCTTCCTCCTCAAACCCCCCTTCCCCCACTCACACCCCCCTTTCCCCCCTCCCCCCCTTCCCCCCTCACCACCCACCATCACAACCCCCCCTTCCCCCCTCACCACCCACCATCAACCCCCCCCCATTCCCCCCCTCACCACCCACCATCACAACCCCCCTTCCCCCCTTCCCCCCCTCACCACCCACCATCACCAGAATACCCCAAAGCCAATGACACATCGCGTCCCATTCGGCTAAATACCCCGGCATCATGACGGATTGGCGGCGCTCTCCGGACGAATCGCTCAGCGAGGACCCAAAGGACGCCCATTCCCCTCTATGGCGCAGATTTTCCCCTCCCTTCATCGCGGGCTTTTAGGGGAAGCGTGTTGGGCTCTGCGGCAGAGTGGAAGAGGGTGGGTGGGGAAAGAAGGGTGGAAAAGGGGTTGGGGAGAGAAGGGTGGAAAGGGGGGAGGAAAAAGGAGGTGGGAGAGGGGGTTTGATAAGGGGGAATGGGGAGGGGGTTGGGGAGAAGGGTTTAGGAAGGGAGTTTGGGAGGAGGGTTTGGGAAAGGGTGGTGGTGGATAAAGGGGTTTGAGGAGTGGGGGGAAGGGGAGGATGTTGGGGAGAAGGGTTGGGGAGGGGGTAGGAGAGGGGGGTTTGAGAGGCGGGTCAGGGAAAGGAGGTTTGGGAGGGGGGATTGGGGAGAGGGGGTCTTGGGGAGGGGATCTTGAGGACTGAGGTCTTGGGCAAGGGGGTCTTGGGAAAGAAAGTTGGGGAAGGAAGTTCAAGGAGGGGATTTTGGGTAACAGGCGTCAGGTTTTCGAAATGTGCTTTGGGTTTGGGGAAAGGCCGGGAAGAGAGTTGGGGAAAAGGGATTAAAAAGAGGCCCATCTGGGGAGGAAGAATTGGGGGAGATGAAGCCAGACTCCTCAGACCACACGTGTCTAGCAATTTTCAAGAGGAGGAGGAGAAAGGTAAGACGGAGAGAAAAAGCCGAAAAGAGAGAAAGAGAAAGATGGAGAAAGGGAAGTAGGTGGAGAGCAAAATAGAAGGGGAAGTAGGAAATGCGAAAAAGAGAAAGGAAGTAGGGGGTGCATACAGAAGGAAAAGTAGGGAAAAAAAGAAATGAGAGAAAGAGGAAGTAGGGGGAGCGTGCAGAAGGAGGCGAAGTAGAAAAAGGTCGACATGATAGAAAGAGCAAGATGGAGAAAGGAAGTAGGAAGAGCAAATAGAAGGGGAAGTAGGAAATGAAAGAGAAAGGAAGTAGGGGGAGCATACAGAAGGAGAAGTAGGAAAAAAAGAAAGGAGAGAAAGAGAGGAAGTAGGGGGAGCATATAGAAGTAGTAGAAAAAGGTCAAAATGATAAAAAGAGAAAGATGGAGAGAGGAAGTAAGGAGAGCATATAAAAGATGGGGAAGCAGGGAAAAGTCGAATTGAGAGAAAGAGAAAGAAGTAGGGGGAGCATACAGAAGAAGAGGAAGCAGGAAAATAAGAAATGAGAGACAGAGAAAGAAGTAGGGGGTGCATATAGAAGAAGAAACAAAAAACGAAATGAGAGAAAGAGAAAAGCGGAGAAAGGAAATAAGGGGAATATGCAGAAAAAAAAGAAAAAAAAAATGCTTAGCCGTCGAACAGATAGGAATAAACACTCAAAGTACATAGTTATATATAAGGACACAGACAGACAGAAAAACATATAGACACTCGCATAGATATAAAGTGGGCTGTCAGATAGAGACTGATATATTCCTATATACATACGCACAGACATACCGATAATTTAAAAGAGATAGATAGACAGATAAATAGAAAGGTAGATACATAGATGGACAGAGATAGAGATAGATAGATAGATAGATAGATATAGAGAGAGAGAGAGCAAGAGAAAGAGAAGAGAGAAAAAAGAGAAAGAGAAAGAAGAGAAAGAGAAAAAAAGAAAGAGAGAGAGAAACAGAGAAAGAGAAAGAGAAAGAGAGAGTAAGAGCAGCAGCAATAACAGCGACTGACCAAGAGACGGTCTTCCACTGACATTGTCACCAAGTCAAGTATATTGATTTCGTTGCGCTGTTTTCTACTTCTTTTATCTATTTTTTTCTCTCTCTATCTATCCTCTTTTCTATCGCTTGTTTTATTATCTTTATTCGCATCATCATAATGTCTACCTTTATCGTATTTTCACTTTCCTTTCATTACAGTATTATCCTTCGCTTTCATTCAATGCTTCATTTCCCCTTTTGAGCATTCTCTCAATTTGCCCTTATCCCGCTATTCTTGTCTCGTTCTTTTTTCCCTCTTCTTTTCTTTCGTACATTTACCTTCTCTTTATCACTGTTTCCCCCTTGTCAGTTCACGTTAATTTATTATGCATTTCCCCTCTTCCTCTCCCATTCATTTCGTTCTTTGTACCGAAACTGTCACAGTCTTCAACTTTTTCTTTGTATTTTTTTTCTTGTTTTTTTTCTTTTCTCTTTTTTTCACTTTATTTTTCTGGTTTCTCTTCGTCCCTTTCACATCCACCTTGAACGATCCTTTTGTGATGAGAATGAACCATTTGCCATTCCATCTTATACACACACTTACGTATCACACATATTCGTAAAGCAAATATACACACGCAAACACACACACACATGCACGCGAAAAATATACGCAAACGCCAACGCATTAACACACAAACATAAACACATACACCGGACACACACAACACACAAACGACAAATACTCTCTAACACACCAACACACACACACACACACACACACAACAACACACACACACACGTGAGCGCACATATACACACTCACGTTAATATAATGGAAATCAATACCTACTAGGAATAAAGCTGTTGAAACTCCCATGGAATAAAAAGAGCAATACAATCTGAAGGGGACGTAAAGCAGTAAAGAGAAGATAAATACAGGGGAATACACACACGCGCGCGCGCGCACGCACACAACACACAACACACACAACACACACACACACAAAACACGAATCAGAAACACACACATACACATTAACATACACAACACACAACACAATACAACACACAACACATACACACATCCAACAACAAACATACAAACACACACACTCATACACACATACACATACAACACACACAACACACACTCTACAACCACCACCACAGACATCTACACAATCACACCCACAATCATATTCTATTTTCTTTTTAACTTACATTCAAGTGAGAAGGAATCCAGAAACAGCAAACACGTACCTGTAAAAGAAGAAAATGCTATTATTAAAGGTCATTAAAGGACATAATGATAATGCTGTTTATAGTAGTAGTATTAGTAACAGTAATGATTGTAATAGTAAAGAATAAATCAATAAAAATAATGAGAATAAGAAAATAGTGATAGCGGTTATAATAGTAATGATAAAAACAATTATGATGGTAATAAAATATAAAAGTGGTGATATAGTAATTACAGTAATAATAATAATAATAATGATGATAATACTGAAAGTAATAACAATTATGATGATGATAATGATAAAAGCATTGGTAATTGTAATAACAAAAACAATAATAGTGAAAATAACAATAATGATAACGATAATCATAGTAGCAATATTAATACTACTACTAATAAAGAATTACTACTACTAATAAATAAAAATAATGCAGAGAGGATATTAGGATTAACAACGAAAATCGTGATAAGCGCTTTTTAGAATCGGAATGCAGGTCTGTGGTCGCCGATCCATGATGATTTAATATGAAGGCCCTCATGTTATAGGCAGGGATTTGTGCATGACTTTCTGTCTGTCTGTCCTTCTCTCTCTCTCTCTCTCTCTCTCTCTCTCTCTCTCTCTCTCTCTCTCTCTCTCTCTCTCTCTCTCTCTCTCTCTCTCTCTCTCTCTCTCTCTCTCTCTCTCTCTCCTCTCTCTCTCTATATATATATATATATATATATATATATATATATATATATATATATATTTCTCTCTCTCTCTCTCTCTTTTGCGCACACACACCCAGATGTATATACATATAATATAAATTTACTAATATAAACATCCATACATGCATACGAAATACAATCGTACTACAACGACTACTAGTACCGCTTCCGCCGCCATTATTCTTCTCTCCCAATAACAATTCGCTCCGCCCACCCTCCCATCCTCCCACCCCACCATCCACCTCCGCCCCTTCCCATCTACCCTATATCCACACCTTCGCCCATCTCCACCCACCCTCTACCATCTTCAGCCCACTCACCTCTACCCACTTCCACCTACCCTCTACCCTCCACCCACCTCCGCCCACTCCACCCACCTCTCCCACCCAACTCCACTCCCCTCTCCACCTTCCCACTCTCCCTCTACCACCTCCCACTACCACCTTCCCACTCTCCCCACCCTCCACCCACCTTCCAACCACCCTCTCCCAGCACCTTCCACCTCTACCCTTCTCCCACCTCCTTCCACCCACCCACTCTCCCCCCACTTCCCCCCCCCCAACCCCGAGGACAGAATCTTCCATTCTGCTTTCCACTCGCAAAAGCAATTGAATGTTGCTGCGTCGATCAGTTGCAGGGAGATGTCGCTCTGGTCGCCTTTATTGCTCCGGAGAATAAAAGGAGGCGGGGGAAAATAAGCGTTTTATCTAATGAAGAGAAGACAATGAGCGAGATGAAGTGGTGGAGGTGGGGGGGGTGGGGAGGGGGAGGTGGAGGGGGTGGATGAGGTGGAGGTGGAGGAAGGGAAGGTGGTGAGATGGTGGAGGTGGTGGGGGGGAGGAGAGGAGGTGGAGTGGTGGGGGGGGACGGAGGTGGAGGTGGTGGGGGAGGAGGGAGAGGTGGAGGGAGGTGGTGGAGGAGTAGTTACTGGAAGAGTTGGTAGGGGGGGGGGGGGTGATGGTGGAAATGTAGATGGAGCTGGAGATGATGGAGCAGGCTTACGAGGAGGAGGAGGAGGAGGAGGAGGAGGAGGAGGAGGAGGAGGAGAGAGGAGAAGGAGAAGGAGAAGAAAGAAAAAGGAGAAGGAGAAGAAGAAGAAGAAAAAGGAGAAGGAAAAAAGAAAACGGATGAAAAAAGTAGACCAAAAAAGAATAAATAAAAGTAAAAAGAAAGAAAGAAAATAAAAAATAGAAAGAAAAACAAAAAGAAAAAAAAAAAAAAAAAGAAAAAGAATAAAAAAAATAAAAACAAAGAACAAAACACACACACACATAACCCGCGCACAACAACAAAACAAAAGCGCGGCGGCACACAAGCCCCCTTCCCCTTCCCCCCCCCCTCCGCTTCCTCGCCGCACCAGACGAACAATGCTTATTTCCCGCCTCCGTTTCAGTCCGTTTTGGTCTCTAAGCGACCGCGTGTCAGAAGCGCGTTTCGTCCTTCGCTGAACCGTCTCAAAGAAGCGCTTCCTTGTGATCTTCTACTTCTCCGGTTGACTGACGAGACCCGGGGCTTCCAGAAAGACAGGCAGGGTGTGTGGTGAGGAGCTTGTTGTTTTTGTGTGTTTTGTGTGTGTGTGTTTTTTTTCCTTTTTTTTGTATGTGATTTTTTTTTTTTTTTTTTTTTTTGCGGTGGAGGCGGGTTGAGTGTTGTTTTTTTTGTTGTGTGTCTATACGAGAGGGTTGTTGGATGGATCTGCAGGTACGTAGATGTTCTCTTGTTTTCTTTTCTCTTTCTAATGCTTCTTGTCTCTCTCCTTCGCTCGCTTTCACCACTTCTCTCTTACTCCTTCGCTCGCTCCTTTCTTTCCCTCCCTCCCTTTCCTTTTCTCCTCTTCTCTCTCTCCCTCTCTCCCTTCCCCCTCCCTCCTTTCTTCCCTCTTCTCTCTCCCTCTTTCGCTCTCTCTCCCCCTTCTACCTGAGTCTCGAAGACACGGCACATCTGATGTCATTCCAGGATACAATTTCGCTCGCTGTAACAACACCTCAGTTTCCTTAGCGAGAACAACTTGGAACCGTTTGAGTTTCGCCGTTTCTCAAAGATGCTTTCGGAATAGCTGTGTGTGTGTGTGTGCGCTTTTTGTGTGTTTGGTTTTGTTTGGATATTCAATTCGTGTTCGCGTTGTTTGAATTTCTTTCTTGTTTTGTTTATTTGTTTGTCTATTTTTCATCTACTTGATCCCTCTTTTCTCTCATCTCCTCTTCTCTTCCTATCCATCCATCTCTTCCTTTCTCCTTCCTCTCCCGCCCTCCTCTCTTTCTCCCCTTCCCCTTCCTCTACCTTCTCCCTCCTCAACTTTTTCCCTTTCTCTCCACTCCTTTCCTCTCCTCTCTCTCCCATCTCTTCTCTCCATTCACCCCTCCCCCTCTCCTTTATCCCTTCCTCTCCCTCCCCTCTTTTTCATTTCTTTCTTCCCATCCTCCCCTAACTCTCCCCTTCCTCTCCCTCCCCCTCATCCTCCTCTTCTTCTCTTCCTCTTCCTCCCCCTATCTCCTCCTCCTCCTATTTCCCTTGGCTCTTCCTATCGATATTTGGCCTGGAGTAATATTTTTCCGGGTCGAGTCCCACCTGGGTATTATCATTCCCAGGAGAGCCATGCCCCCTTCTTCAGGGCTTGGCACTAAGGGACGTCTTGTGCCAACACTCTGCCCACCCTTCCCCCCTTCCTTTGTTCACCCTTGCCTTTGTGGGTATGAGAGAGGGTATTAAAGAAAAAAGAAAATAAAGAAAGATAAAAAAATATATAAGAGGAGAAGGAAAAGGAGGAAGAGGAGGAAAAGGAAGAGGAAGCGGAGAGGTAGAGGAGGAGGATGAAAAAAGGCGGGTAGGCGGAGGAGGAGGAGGAGGAAGGAGGAGAACGATACAGAAGAGGAGTAAGAGGGAGAGGATGAACGTTACGAAGAATGATAATGAAAAAGTTCAAACCTAGTGATAGCCCATTAACACACATACATAAACATATTCCCTTAAGAATGCTTTCTTGGCGAGAGAAGGTAAAAAAAAAAAAAATAGAATAAAATAAGATAAGAAATGGTTAAACAGACTCCCCAAAGAAAGCTTTCTTGGCGAGAGAAGGTCAAAATAATGAGAATAATAAAAAAAAAAAAATGGTTCACTTTACAAATATTCCGCGTATTTGGAAACACAACAGACCGAGGGAAACATTCATTCATAACAGCTGACCAAAGCAAGGGCGGATGGGAAGAGTATACTTGAAACAATAGCAAGTATCTGACGCATTTTTAAGCTTGGAAGTTAAAGAACAGATGATTGGAAGAAGGGAAGAGGGAGGGGAAGGAGAGGCGGAGAGTGGAGCAATTAAGGAAAAAGAAAAAGCGGAGTAGTAAATAGAAGAGAGAGGGAAGGAGGGGAAGAGGGAGGTAGGGAGGTAGGGAGAGGGAAAAGGAGAGGGAAAGAGGGAAAGAGGGAAAGAGGGAGAGGAAAGAGGGAGAGAGAGAGAGAGAGAGAGAGAGAGAGAGAGAGAGAGAGAGAGAGAGAGAGAGAGAGAGAGAGAGAGAGAGAGAGAGAGAAGAGAGAGAGAGAGAGAGAGAGAGAGAGAGAGAGAGAGCTGTAGGAGGGGACAGTGGGAACGAAGCGATAAAACTAAGTAGGGTGAAAAGAGTAGATTGACGGCAAAAATATAATAGGATGAAGAGGAGGAAAAATGGGAAGAATTAAGAGGAGGATAAGATGATAATGGACAGGATATATTGATAAATGTATGGGTTGCGAGTGCTATGCAAATGGGAACAAAAAAAGGAGAGAGGAGATAAAAGGAAGGAGGAAGAGAAGAAGAAGAGGAGGGAAAAAAGAAGGATGAAGAGGAGAAGAAGAAGGAGAAAAAGAAGAAAAAAGGTGAAGAGAAGAAGGAGAAAAAGAAGAAAAGAAAAAAGGTGAAGAGATGATGAAACAAGAGGATAAAGAAAAAAA
>NW_020868767.1:58844-78844 GCF_003789085.1 Penaeus vannamei
CTTTGTCTCTGTTTCTGTATCGATATGTTTTGTGTTTCTCCCTTTGTATGTGTGTTTTGCCTCTCTTCTCTCTCTCTATCTCTTTCTGTCTATCTCGATTTTTATTTCTATCTCTATCTCTTCCTTTATTTCTTCATCCCTTTCTCTCTATCTATCTATATTTCTATTTTTATTTCTGTCTATATCTCTTTCTTTATTTCTTCATTTCTCTCTCTCTCTGTATCTCTTTCATATCATATCAATCTCTCTCAATCTATTTATCTCTCCGCCTCTAAATCTTTCCTCCCTCCTACTTTATTTCCTTCCCTCCCTCCCCTCCTCCTTCCACGACCTAACCTCCCGCCTTATTTCCTTCCCTCCATTACTTCTTCCCTCCCTCCCTCCCCTCTTCCTTCCACTACCTCAACCTCCCACCTTATTTCCCTCCCCTCCATTACCTTCTTCCTTCCCCCCTCCACTGCCTCCTCTCTCACACCTCATTTCCCTCCCTCCCTACCCCGTCACTTCCTCCTCCCTCACTCCCCTCCCTCCCTCCCTTCCTCCTCCACCTCCCTCCCTCCACTACTTCCTCTCACCTCCTCCTCCACTACTTCCTCTCTCACTCCACTACTTCTCTCTCCCCCTCCCTCACTACTTCTCTCTCCACCTCCCTCCCTCCACTACTTCCTCTCTCCCACCTCCCTCCTCCCTCCACTATCTCCTTCTTCCCCCCTTCCCTCCCTCCCTCCCCCCAAATTTTCCCGTCTCTCCTCCCTTCTCGGTGAAATCTTGCATATCGAAACCTACCCCCTCTTACCTCGGGGCCTTCTCTGCTCATAATGGGTGGGAAGACATTGCATTGCAACGCAGCTTTCGTCAATAATGGAATATTGCAATGCATAACGCGCTGCTCTCTCCCTTTTTCTCTTTCTCTTTCTTCCGCTGCTCTTTTTGGGTCCCTGTTTTTTTTTAGTTTTTACTTTCTTTCTAAAGGTCCATGTCTAAATCTCTCTTATGCACTAAAGGTATATTTGTCTCCCTGTCTATCTATCCATCTCTATTTCTGTCTCTCGCTCTTTCTCCCTATCTATCTATCTATCCATCTCTGTCTCTGTTTCTATCTCTCTCTCTTTCTCCCTATCTGCCTATCTATCTATCTATCTATATATATGTGTGTGTGTGTGGTGTGTGTGTGTGTGTGTGTGTGTGTGTGTGTGTGTGTGTGTGTGTGTGTGTGTGTGTGTGTGTGTGTGTGTGTGGTGTTGTGTGTGTGTGTGTGTGTCTGTGTTGTGTGTGTGTGTGTGTGGGTGTGCGTGTGTGGGTGTGCGTGTGCGTGTGCGCGCATGTCCGTACATTGTGCCTGATCTCATTCACTTTTTCTCATTAATGGCATTGAATCGATTAAGAATTTTCCTGTTTCTCTACATTAGATCTAATGATATACAATTCTTTTTAATGATTCTGCCCCGCTTTTTCTTAGTTTAGTAAATGGATCTAGTTTTCTTCTGTTCATTGCAAAGTCATTTAAACTCTTTTATTAGACTTTTTCCCCTCTAATTATCTTTAAAGAGCATTGTATAATTGTTTGATGAAAATTTTCGCTGTTAAGTTGCATGGGACTTATTTTGGAGATAAATGTCTTTTTGTTTGTTTAAAAAAATTGATGGTTTGTGTTCCTGTTTCCTCTGGCTCTGGATTTAAAAAAAAAATATCTATGCCTCTCTGTCCTATAACTTTTGTTTGCTCTCAATCCTTCTCTCTGTCTTTCTCTCAATCCTCTCTCTCTTTCTGTTTTACTAGCTCTTTCTTTCTCCTTTACTCTCTCTCTCTCTCTCTTTCTCTTTTATTCTCTTTCTTATTTCTTTCTCTCTCTTTCTCTTTTATTTCCATTCTTCTCTCTCTCTCTCTCTCTCTCTCTCACTTATTTACATACTGGCGTACACACACTGTATAAGTATGTATGTACGTATTCACACGTCCTCACACCGCGTTCCTCTCTCCTCCTCCTCCTCCCCACCAACCTCCTCCTCCTCCTCCTCCTCCTCCCTCCTCCTCTCCTCCACCACCACCTCCTCCTCCACCATCACCACCACCTCCTCCTCCTCCACCATCACCCACCACCACCTCCTCCTTCTCCTCCACCTCCACCTCCTCACTTCTCTCCCGACGCCGCTTCCTCCCAATTCCGCCACGACAGCTTAGAATGCGTAAGGTGAGAGAGCAATACTCCCGAGACTAGCAGCTTAGGACCGAATTCTTGACCAAGCTTTGAACTCTCGCTGTGCCAAGACGCTCCCGTGTGTTCTTGGGGAGGTGCTGGGGGCGGGTTGAGGTAAGCTTGCTTGCTTGCTTGCTTTTCCTTCTCTTTCTCTCTCCATATCTCTTTTTTCCTCTCCTTCCTATCCTCTCTCTCTCTTCATATCTCTTTTTCCCTCCCTCCTTCCTCTCCTATCCTCTCTCTCTCTCTATCATCTCCTCTCTCTCTCCTCTTCTCTCTCTTCTCCTCCTCCTCTCTCCTCTCTTCTCTCTCTCTCCCTCGTCTCTCCTCCTCCTCTCCTCTCTCTCTCCCTCCTTCCTTTTCTCCTCTCTCTCTGCCTCTCCCATCCCTCTCTGTCTCCACTCCCTCTATCTCTCCTCCTCCTTTTCCTTTCCCTCTCTCGCACTCTCTCCGTCTCTCTCATTTTATCATCATCATCGTCTCCTCAACGCCATTATCAAATCTACATTTCTTGATCCAAGAAGACTATATATGTGAGCAGTTAACTTTGGAAAAAAAAAAAAAAAAAAAAAAAAAATCAACCGTACAAAAACTGGTGGTCGTATTAACTGACTGGGACTGTTATCGACTTCAATTATTCATGCAACGAGAATGAAGTTCCTGTTTTGCGTCCGAGCAGAAATGAAAACTAATAAGGCTATTTTTCATTATTCATTATCTAAATTTACAAGCATATAAAGCCTACGATTTGCCATTTTTTGCTGAAAAAAAAAAAAACAGCATGACTATCGAGCAACCCTTGGGCCCTCCCCAACTATGCCTGTTTTATTCATTTACTTTATTCATCCCTTTATCTCTTTATCAATGCATTCATCTTCTTACTCATTTCTTTCATTCATGTTTACATTTTTTTTTTTAATCACAAACAAAATAATTATCAAAATACCTTCGTTTCCCCCTCTCTCTTTCCCTCCTCCTCCCTCCTTCCCCCTCTCTCTCTCTCTCCTCCTTTTCCCTCTCCCTCTCTCGCAATAATTGATAAAGAGTTTTTCTTCATTTTTTTTATTTCATTTATTCTCACTCTTAAAAGGCATTCGATCCCGCTTCAAAAAGCATCCGAACCTATTTCAGCGGAGCGTTTGAGGGATTCCGCGCCCCCTTCGTATTAGACTTCCGGAGCTCCGCCTCTCTTCCTTCCTCCTCCACCGCCCGCCTCCGCCCACCCCTACACGCCCACCCGCGCCCAATCCCACCCCCGCCCGCCCACACCGCCCGTTAAAGGAGAGTGGCAAGAGACGCGAGAAAGAGGAATCTGTGTTACATACTGTGAGGGTTTGGAGCTAGGATTTTTTTTTCTTTGTGTATATGTTTAAGATTTCGTTTGTGAGGATTGTTTTGAATATTTGTTTTGTTTTGAGTTGATTGCCTTTGTTTTTTTATTCTCATTTTAATTTCTTCTTTTTTTCTTCTTCTTATTATTATTATCATTATTATTTTTTTCAGATATTCATTTCGTATTATGTTTGGTTGGAGGAGGAATGTTGGGGGGGGGTCGGATGGGGAAGGTGGGGTTTAATGGGTTAATGGGATGGGTATTTTTAGGGCGGGGGTATAAGCAGGGGAAAAAATGGGCGGGGGAGGGGAAGTATTTTTTCTTCTCTGTTTCTACTATGTCTCTGCTTCGCTTTATATTTACTCGCCAATCGGTCTCTCCGACTATGTACTTCTCTGTCGGTCTGTTTGTCTATGTATCTCTGTGCTATTGTCTGTTGGTCTGTCTGTCTATAGGTCTTGGCTATCTATTTGCTTCTGTTTGTCTGTTTGTCTGTCTGTCTCTCTTTCTCCCTTTCGTTCCTTTTTCCTGGCCTGGTTAACTCCGTTTGCCAATCCGTCTACCTCCTTCCGTCCGTCTGTCTGTCTCTCATTCTGTCTATACGTTTATCCCTGTCTCTCTGTCTGCCTATCAATCTCTTCTCTCATCTCTCCGTCTCTCTCCATGCCTTTCTGTCTGTCTTTTTTCCTCCCTCTTTTTTCCTCTTCCCTTCTTTATCTCCCCTTTATCTCTCACTCTCCCTCCCTTCCCAAGAACAGACGCTCGGATACTTATCAACATATTTACCTTCGCAAAAATAGCAATAATGAGATCGTGTCTTTCATGAAGCGAACCGCCTGTTCTGTTTTATATAAATACACCCTCTTACCCTCTCTTCCTCTTTCTCTCTCTCTCTTCCTCTGCCTGTGTCTGCGTCTCTGCTTCTCTGTGTCTCTTTTTCTTTCTCTGTCTGTCTCTCTTTCTCTCTGTTTCTTCTTTCCTCTTCCTCTTTCTCTGTTTGTCTCTTTCTCTTCCTCTCTCTGTCTCCTCCTGCCTCTATCTCTGTCTTTTTCTCTCTCTATCTCTGTCTCTGTCTCTTCCTCATTTTCTATCTCTTCCTCATTCTGTCTCTTTCACTCTCCGTCTCTGTCTCTCTCTCTCTCTCTCCACTCTTCCGATCTCCCCTCTCTCATATTTTCCTTCTCCTCGGCTCTTCCTCCTTTCTGTTATTCCCCATATTTCTTCTCTATCTTCCCTCCACCCTCGCATTCCTGTCACACCTTCAGCTCCCTCCTTCATGCCTCCTTTTCGTGGTCTTCCTCACCTCCACTTCTCCTCCTTTCTTATCACCCTTTTCTTATCTTTTCTTTTTCATCCGTGTCCCTTTTTACTCTTCTTCTTTATTTCTCCCTTTTCCTTTTTTTTTTTTTTGCCAGTCATCTTGCCCTCTCCCCTTTCTTACTTCTTTTTCATTCTTCTCTCTTCATTTCCTCCCCTCTTTCTCGCTTCCCCTTTTCCCTTCTATTTGTTCACCTCCTTTCCCCTTTTCTTCGCTCTTTCTCCTTTACCCTCTACTTCCCCTTTCTTCCTTCCTTCCCCTATTCCCCATTCTCCCCTCTTCTCTTTTTTACCTATCCCAGGTCCCCTCCTACCCCCCCCCCCCTAGCACACCTGTAGCGACCACTCCCAGCCCCCCCCCTCACTCCCCCCCCTCCCTCGCCTTCTTTCCTGCCATTAGCGAAAAGCCTTTAGGAAAACTACGGGCTAACAACACTACCGGTCGTACACAGCGATAACCATCCTTATTTCGGGGCGATTTACGGCTCATTATCCCTCGCGCGGGTATTGCCTGCGGGGGTGGATCGTCCCTAGAAGCTTCTGCTGCCCTCTCTTCTCTTTCTCTCTCTCTCTCTCTTTCTCTTTCTCTGTCTTTCTCTCTCTCTTTCTTTCTCTCTTCTTTCTATTCTCTCTCTCTCTATCTTTCTCTTTCTCTGCCTCTCTCTCTCTTTCTCTTGCTCTGCCTCTCTCTCTCTTTCTCTTTCTATAAAAGAAACAACAAAAGAAACAAACAATATGAACAAAAATACCACACCGCAGCACACCAACAAAAAAAAACAATAACATCAACAACAACAACAACATCAACAACAATAATGATCGCTCTTGAGTCATGCTGTAGTTAGTTCCCTCATCGGCGGCGTCCACAGAGGGAGAGCCGAGAGCCCCGAAGTCTAGCATCAGGTCCTGTAGGATTTGGGAATTCCCCCCTCCTGCTTTCTTCCCGCTGTCTGTCTGTCTGTCTTGTGTGTTGTCTATTTGTGTCTGTGTGTGCGTGTGTGTATCTGCATCTCGCCTCTCTCTCTCTTTCTCTCTCTTTCTTTCCTTCTCTCCCTTTTTCTCTTTCTCTCTTTCTCTCCTTCTCTCTCTCTCTCTCTCTCTCTCTCTCTCTCTCTCTCTCTCTCTCTCTCTCTCTCTCTCTCTCTCTCTCTCTCTCTCTCTCTCTCTCTCTCTCTCTCTGTCTGCCACTGACAAACAAAAACAAAAAACAACACTCGAAAAACACGAAAACACCGTGGACACAAAGAACAATATCGGCCACATGACATAGAAAGATATAGATCGAACCCATCACCATTGTATCTAAATCTATAATCAGATAATAACTTCAGATATTCCCATTTTCTTCCTGATTCTATGTCATAAAACAAGGCTTTCCTCTTCAGATAAAGCTTCATCTGTTCATATCTTTTTCTAAATGTATTTGCAGATAAGAGTGATTTTGTCTTATATCATAACTATTGCGATTTGTATATAACATAGGAGAAAAGAAAAGAAAAGAAAAAAGAAAAATGCAAAAAGTGAAAATAAAATAAAGAAATATATTTATTTTACATGGCTTTACTTATCTGAATATTTAGTTTTTGTTTTATTTCTCCACTTTTTCACAAATAAATCTTTAATAATGGGAGACTTATACATCATGAACAAGAGTATGAACACCTACATGATGAAAATGACTAACTGGCAACTAATGCGAGTGTAATAAATAATAAAAAAAAAATAAATAAAATAAAAAAAATAGAATAAAAAAAACAAAGACAAAAGGCAAAAAAAAGACACCTAAAATTTGAGAAAAGGGCGAAAAGAGGCGAACAAAAAAGTGACTTCTTAAACGTTTCCTTCAGAATATCTTGGGTGCAGAGAGTCTCAACGTCGCATACAGAAATTCGGGAACTGTTTCGAAAAAAAAAGAAAAAGAAAGAAAGAAAGAAAAAAAGGAAAAATATGCTGAGTATTGAGGAAGAGGAAGACATACTTTGCTTACAGTCCGGAGAAAACAAGGATTAGGGGAAAGTATTTATAGAACTGAAAACAGAGAGAGGGAGAGGGGAGGGGAGGGGAGGAGAGAGGGGGAGGAGGGGGAGAAGAGGGGGAGGGAGGGGAGGAGGAGAGGGAGGAGGGAGGACAGAGAGAGGGAAGGGAAAGGGAGAGGGTGAGGGAGGGAGGGAGGGGGAGGGAGGAGGGAGGGAGGGAGAGAGAGGAGAGGAGAGGAGGGAGGAGTGGAGGGAGGGAGGAGGAGGAGGGAGGGAGGGAAGAGAAGAGAGAGGATAGAGAGAGAGAGAGAGAGAGAGAGAGAGAGAGAGAGAGAGAGAGAGAGAGAGAGAGAGAGAGAGAGAGAGAGAGAGAGATACCTGAAGGCAAGAGAACCAAAATATCAGTGTTGTCCATCGCATTAGAATAAACCTCAACACTATCTGAGCCCCAGTAATAGCTTTCATGAATTTAAATAAGAAAACCAGTTTAAACATTCCTCGTCTTCTTCTCTCCCTATATATATATATATATATATATATACTATATATTTATATATATATATATATATATATATATGTGTGTGTGTGTGTGTGTGTGTGTGTGTGTGTGTGGTGTGTGTGTGTGTGTGTGTGTGTGTGTGGTGTGTGTGTGTGTGTGTGTGTTGTTGTGTGTTGTGGTATGTGTGTGTTTGTGTACATGAGTGCGTGAGCGTGTGCGTGTGCGCCTTCGTGTGTGGATGCATGTGTGTATGTATCTATTTGTGCATGAATGTTTGCAAAGGTGTGTGTATGCATGTATGCGCACTTAATTATATTGCAAAAACTCAGGAGTCAACAAGGCTTCCCACACTATCAAGCCCCGCCCACTCAATCAAGCCGGCTTCAATCAAGCCGGCTCTATTGCGAGGGTGAATTAGGCTCATATTGGCCTGCGATATGCGATGACAAAGTTATTAGTTTCAGGACAGAAAGAGAATAAAGTGGATTAAAAAAAGGTGTTAAGAACAGGGAGATGAGAAAAGAAGTGTGGGAAGATAGATAGATAGAGATAGAGAGATAGATTAGATGGATAAGAGAGAGAGAGAGAGAGAGAGAGAGAGAGAGAGAGAGAGAGAGAGAAGAGAGAGAGAGAGAGAGAGAGAGAGAGAGAGAGAGAGAGAGAGAGAATAAAAAACACGAAGGAAAACCAGAAAGAAAATAATAAGAGAGAAACAAACGAAGATAGAGACCGACCAAGAAAGACAGAAAGAGACAAGCGAAATGATTAACTCCCCCCTCCCCTCCCCTCTCCCCCCCTGTTTCCCAACAAGCAATTCAGAGACACAAGCACTTGCCCATAAAACACCGCCGCCTCACTTCCAGCTTTCTAAATATCTTTTTTCCTGAACAAACCACTTGCTAAGAATGACCTCGTTTGTCCTGCGACCTCTCCCTTCTTCCTTACCCCTCTTCCTGCTCTTCCCCCTCCCTTCCTTCTTCCTTCCCTCTCCCTCCCTTCCTTCTTTCTTCACCCTCCCTCTTCCTATCCCCCTCCTTCCTCCCTTCTCTCTCTACTGTCCTTCCCATTTTCCTCTCCCCTGGGCCTTCCTCCTTCCTTCTACTCTCCCTGTTTCTCCTCTCTCCCCTCTTCTCCACATTTTCCCCTCCTCCTTTTCTACCCCTCATATTCCCTCCCTTTCCCTCGCTTCGCCCTTCCCCCCCCTTTCCTCCCCCATACCCTTACTTTCGCCCTCCCCCTTTGCCCTTATCAACCACCCCTCCCCCACACTCCCCACTTTTCCCCAACTCACCCTTTCTCCCTCCCCCCTCCCCTCACTCCACACTCTCCCAACTCCACCCTTTCCCCTTCCTCCTCCCCATCTTTCCCCTCCCCCACACTCCACACCCTTCCCCCACCCCCTTAATCATCCCCACCCCTCCCCCTACTCTCTAAGGTCGTCTCAGGTCGTTCAAGGCTAATGGGAGTAATCTAGGTCGATTTAGTCGCTTTGCTTGTAATTAAGGTGATGTTGGGTGCCCTCACACGACGCGAGGCTGCGAGGATGGTGGAGGTGATGGTGAGGTCTTGTTATGGTGGTGAATTTTGTGGTGATGGTGAGGTCTTGGTAAAGGTGGTAATGGTGAGGTCTTAGTTATGGTGGTGAGTTTGGTGTGGTGATGGTGAGGTCCTGGTTATGGTGGTGAGTTTGATGTGGTGATGGTGAGGTAATGGATGAGTTTGTTGTGAGTGTGAGAGCGCTAGTGAATTTATGTAGGTGTTTGTGGTAATGGTGAGTTTGGGGTGATATGAATTTGATGTGATGAGGTTGAAGTGATAGTGAACGACGAAGGAAGGGCACACACGAATATGCCGAAGGCCTTTTCACTATTGCTTCGTCAGGGCATATGCCCTGACGAAGCAATAGTGAAAAGGCCTTCGGCATATTCGTGTGTTTTCTTGCCCTTCCCTTCGTCGTTCCCTTTGCAATCTGTTCAACATGATTTCCACACAATGATAGTGAGTTTGATGTGATGTTGCGATTGTGGTTATGATGGTGAATCTAATGCGGCGATGATGAGTTTGTGGTAATGGTGAGTTAGATGTGGTGATAGTGAGTGAACTTACGATGGTGAGGTTATGGTGATGATAGTGACCTTTAATGCCTATGGTGAATTTGTGGTTACTGAACTTAAACATTTTAAATCTAGAGTGAGGAACCACGTCTCTGTACATTTCAAGAATAAATGTTACTATATTCATAATTTTCCAAAATAAAAATGCATCCTTTTCCTAACATACTTGACCACTATGACTTCGAGAGAGGAAGAGAGGGAGAGAGAAAGAAGAATAGAAGAGAAAATGAGAGGGGACAAGAGAAGAGAAAGAGAAAGTGAAAATTGAAGTGAAAAAGAGAAGAGAAGTGAAGTGAAAAAGTGAAGAAGGAAAGAGAAGAGAAAAGAAAACAAGAGAAGAGAAGAGAAAGAGAAAGTGAAAGTGAAGAGAAGTGAAGTGAAGAAAAAGAAAGGTGAAGAAGTGAAGAGAAGAGGAAAGGAGAGAAGACAAGAGAAAATAGAGAAAAGAAAGCCCAAGAAAACCCAAAAAACAAGAAAAGAAAAAGACAGACTAAAAAAAAAAAAAAAAAAAAAAAAAACGGACACAAAACAAAAAAAAAAACAGCTATCACACGCAAGACCAATTCAAAACATCTGAAAATCGACAAAGAAAGTTCCTTTTTTCCCTCCTCCTTCTTCTCTCTTTTGGTTGAAAATTCGAAGCCCATTCCCTCCTAAGACGCGTAAAATATCACCCTTTTTTATTCGCGTTTTGAGCCATTTCGAAATCCCATATCTGTCTGGACTCGCTGGTGATCTCTCTCTATAAAAGTGGCGCTGGAACATCTCGTGTAGATTTGACGCTCGTGAGCTCGTGATGTTGGTGGGAGAAGGAGGGGAAGGGAGGGGAGAGGGAAGAGGGAGAGAGGGAGAGGATGGGGAGGAGAAAGAGAGGGAGGGGGAAGGAGATGGAGGGGGAAGAGAGAGGAGTGGGAGAGAGGGAGAGGGATGGGGGAGATAAGGAGGGAGAGAGGGAGGAGGGGGGGGGAGATTAAGGAGTGGGGAGGAGGGAGAGGGAGGATGGGAGAGGGAGAGAGATGGGGGCAGAGGGAAGAGAGAGAAGAGGGGGGAGGGGGAGGAGAGGAGAGGGAAAGAGAAAGAGGGGAGGGAGAGGGAAAGAGAAAGAGGGGGGGAGAGGAGAGGGAGAGAGAAAGAGGGGGAGAGAGGGAGAGGGAAAGACTCAAATTGAAGAAAAGAAGAAGAGACGAAGAATCCGATGAACAAGAAGCAGAAAAAAGAAAAAGAAAAAAAAGAATCATCAACCAAATAAAACCAAACCAACCTAAAAAGAACAAAAACAACAACAAATAAAGAGAAAAAAAAAAAAAAGAAAAAAGAAAAAGAAAACAACACGATTCACCCCCTCCCCCCCCCCCTCCTCCCAACATGTCCTCACCGCCATCATCATCATCAACAACATCACCATGATCTCTCTTTCTCTCTCTCTCGAGGCAGATCTAACATCTCCGTCCCACTTCACGCCACTTCCCTCCCCACTTCAAGGCACTCGGGGGCACTTCAGCATCCTTACAGCCACCTTATGCTGCTCTCGCTCTCTCTCTCTCGCTCTCTCGCGGCTTCAGCGAAGGGGCCCCACATTAGCTTTGGGTAGAATGCGTTTATTTTTTTTGACACTTTTTCGGTACATTTTTTAAGGCACTTTTTTAGACTTGTTTATTTTTTAACACTTTTTTGACACTTTTTTCGGTACATTTTTAAGGCACTTTTTGACATTTTTTTCGGACATCTTTTTAGCATTTTTTTCGTACATTCATTCATATTTACTTATTTATTTTTATTTATTTATTTATTTATTTATTTTTTACCTTTTTGACACTTTTTTGTATTTATGGGATTATTGGTGGGTTTTCATTTATTTTCCTTTTTAATATGAGGTCTGATCGATTCTTGTCCCTTTCAAAATTTCGTTTTTTCATTTGTTTATTCGGTCGACTGTTATAAAATTGCAGGTCATTCAAAAGGTTGAGGTCTCTATGGCGATTATGATTCTTACTGTTCTTTTTATAGTTATAACTATGGTAATTGTGATTGTAAGAGTTGTAATGTTACGATTTTAACTCTTTCAGCGAATGAATTTCCCTTTTTTCTTATTTTTTCCCTTAATCTCGTTATTAGCATTACTGTCTAATTCTTTTTTCTTCGGCTTATTCTTATATTTGATGTTAATAATAAAAAAAAATAATAGTTAATAAAAAGAGATAAAAGGAGAAAGAGAGGAAGAAGAATACGAATAATAATAATAATAATAATAAGACGAAGAAGAAGAAGAAGAAGACGAAGACGAAGAAGACGACGAAGCAGAAAAGAAGGAGAACAAGAAAGAAACGAAACAAAACAAAACAAACCAGAGCCAATGGTAGAAACCCGAAGCGTTCGAAGTGACATCAAAATAATTCTCAGCGCGATAAACACGACCGCGGATAATCGGAAGCCTTAAAGAATCTCTCAAGTGGATAATGAAGGTCATCGGGAACCACTTAAGTGAAGGTTAAAGAGGTTGTTAATCGAATGTTTTTCAAATGTTTGCTGTTTGCCCGGTCACGCCACGCGCGCCATCTTGCTGCCAGATTTCGAAATCCTCGTTTCTAACGGTCGCCGGGTCTGTCGCTCTCGCTCTCTCGCTCTCTATCTCTCTCTCTCTCTCTCTCTCTCTCTCTCTATTTCTCTTTCTCTCTCTCTCTCCAAACCTAAGTATCTTAGACTTTGTTTTTTTTTTTCTCTCCCTTCCTTCCTTCCTCTCTTCCTCCCTGGTTTTCTCATCGCCTCTCTGCCTCCAATCGGATATCGTTTAAAGGATAATGAGATAACGGACAGGATGCAGATAAGAGTAAAACAGAGAAGAAGAAGAAAAAAAAAGAAAGCGTGGATTTTCTTCCCCTTTGTACCCTTATATGACTCGGAAGAAAAAGAAGAAAAGAAAGAAAAAAACCGATCGAAATAACGCAGATAACAAGGGTTTGAACAAAAATCTATTTCGAGAGAGAGAGAGAGAAGAAAGTCATCAACTTTCTTCTCTTTATCCGTCCTCCTCTTTCTTCCCCCCAAAAACAACAACAATAATAACACAAAACCTCTAAAATAAACATATAAAGTAATTACATCGAAAAAAATAATAATAAATTTAAAAAAATACAAAATGATTTAAAAGAACTACCTATTTTCTTTCCAACTTTCTTCTCTCTTCATGACGTCAGCACTTCTTATGGCCTTCACAGCACGAGGAGAAATTAGCAAAACATCATTATCATGCTAGTAATTAAGAGAGAGCAAGAGTCTATGACAGTTTAAAAGGAAGGCAGGAGATGGTGACGACGAAGAGGAGGTGGAGGCGGAGATGATGGTAGTGATGGTGATGGTGGTGGTGGTGGAGGAGGAGGAGGAGGAGGAGGAAAAGGTGGTGGTGATGGTGGAGAAGGTAGAGAAGGAGGAGGGGGGAAGAAAGGAGAAGAAGAAGGTGAAAAGAGAAGAAGGAGGGGAGGGAAAAAGGGGGAGAAGAGGAAGGAGGAGGAGAGAAAGTGGTGGTGGTGGAGTTGGTGTATTGGACGAGAGGGGAGAGGTGTGGTTGGTGGTGGTGATGGTGGAGAGGTGGTGCGGTGGAGGTTGGTGGTAGGTTGGAGGTAGAGGAAATGGAGGTGGAGGCTGATGTGAAGAGGAAGAGAAACAGGAGGAGGAAATTTATATTGAGTGAATAGATAATTATAAGATGGTGGACGATTGACATGAAAAATCTAGCGAGAGTGTGTATCGCGCTATTAAAGATGCCAGCGATGCTAATTAAGATGTGTGCAAAAGGAAAATGATGTGGCAGATGTTGTGTAATGCGTGTCGTGTGTGTGTGTGTGTCGCGTGCGTGCGTGCGTGTGTTGTGTGAAGCATGCGGCGTTCGCATTACACTCCTTCATTAGCCAAGCTCTGGTCTTATCATAAAGTGTGTGTGTGTAGTGTGTCAGTATGTGTGTGCGTTGTGTGGTGTGTGTGTGCGTCAAAAAATCTAATGCCAGCAGCAATGCTTGACCAACGCATCCACCTTACTCGAACGCCTTTACAAGGCCTTCTTCCTTTCGTGCGATAAATCAATAGGCAGACTGAGAGAGACTTCCCTCGTCTGGTGCTACACAGAGAAGGAATATCTTGGCTTTGTGTAAACCCTTTTTGGCGGGTGGATTGGGCGGTGGGAAGCGGTTATAAAGGAGGAGAGAGAGAGCGTTGCGAGACGAGAGGAGAGATGAGAAAAAAAGAATTGGACAAGAAAAAAAAACAAGAAGAAAAGGAGGAGGAAGAAAGAAAGATGATGAAAATAATGAGGAGAGAAAGAAGAGAGGAGGAGGAGGATGGACTGTGGTTGAGGAGGAAGAAGATAAGAAAGCGAATGAGGATGGGGAGGACAATAGGGAGAAGGAGAAGGGAAGGTTGATGGAGAAGGGAAGGGAGATGGAGAAGAGGAAAAAGAAAATAACAACAAGAGGAATAAGATATAGAAAGATAGGAGTGAAAGAAAAAGAAGAAACATATATATAGCAGAGGCTGGTAAAAGTGTAAGGATTCCGATAACACAACAACAAAGAAACAAAAACAGTTGGACGTTTACATCAGTGTGACGAGACATGGAACTAATTAATTTCGGTGACACAGATATTTCTAGCAAATCAAACTTTTTTATAATGTGAGTAAAGACGACTTGAAACGCTTGCTGCACACAACACACATGCATAAACACACACCCGCAAACACACACACACACACACACACACATAACAACGCACAACACACACGCACACACGCAAACACGCCACACGCAAACCCACACACACCCACACGCAAACACACACCCACACCCACACGCACAACACACACACACACACGCAAACACACACACCCACCACACACCCACACCCACACGCACACACACTGATGAAATTGTTGACATCGTTAAAGCTTAACCTCGCAGCCACGATGAAAACCAACATGACACCTGATTGAAGTCGGGATGTATAATCCCCCTTTTCTCTCTATATACGCAAAATCATCCAATTAACGAGCGTAAATTTCCCGTTCAAAAAAAAAAAAAAGAGCGGGAAAAAGTTGCGGCCAATCAGCGACCAGATTTTTTAGCCAAACAGAAAAAAGGATCCAATCAGCGCGCTTTTCCCCATCCTCGGTATAAACAAGTCAAAGGCTCGTACGAAAACCGGCCTAAAAATATATAAACAAGAACATATTCGAAAAAAATAAATCTTTTAGAGTATGGAAACTAGCTTTATTTAATCCGACTTTGCTCGAAAATATATTTTTTCTTCTTATTCTTATTCCCCTTCCTTCATTGCGACTGCGTTGGATTAAGAGATAAGTTAATAAGTCATTAAGATTAGACAGAAGACGCTATCTGGCGGGAACTTGCGCCGTTTCCAAGGTACTGGCGGCGCTCGCGTGGAAATTGGATGGCGACGGTTGGAATTCGAGCGAAAATAATTGGGAAAGGAGGAGAAAGAGATACATATACACATACACACATACACACACACCACACAAACACACACACCGCACACACACGCAGACACACGCAGACACACACACACACACACACACGCTCACCCATTCCTACCCCCCCCCCCTTCCACACCCTCACCTCCAACCTATCCCTTATACTAAGCTTTCCAACACGCGATGTGACGTCACCATAAAGTCATGGATATTTATGAATGACGTCACAGCACGCGCTCCGTCCAAGGTGGGCTTCGTGGGCGGAAATGGGCGTAGAAATTCAAGGCGCTGGATGAACACGTCGGGGGATGAGTCTCGAATGGGGGGGACGGGGGTGTGGGAAGGGAGTGGGGGTAATGGGGGGGAGGGGAACGGGGGAGCGGGGGAGCGGGGACGGGGGAGGGGAAGGAGCGGGGAAGGGGGAGGGGAAGGGAGCGGGGAAGGGGAGGGAAGAAGGAGGGGAAGGGAGAGGGGGAAGAGTGGGGAGGTGGGGAGGTGGGGAAGGTAGGGAATTGAGGAAGGGCCGAATGGGTGGGGAAGGAAGGGTGGTAGGAGGAGGGGGAAAGTGGAGTGGGGAAGGGGTGAAGGGTTGAGGAAAGAGAGGGAGGGAGGAGAGAAAAAGGCAAAGAGGGAGAAGAAGGCAGGAGGAGGCGGGGATGGGGTGGAGAAGAGGGGGGCGAATGGGCGGGGAGAGGGGGTCTGAGAGGAAGAAGGGGTTAGGGGGTGAAGGTAAAGGAGTTGAGGGAAGGAGGGAGGGAGAGGAAAGAGAAAAGAAGGGAGAAGGAAGAGGAGAGGAAGAAAAGGGTGAGGGGAAGATGTTGGGATTAGAGGGAGGGAAGGGAGGGAAGGAAGGGAACGAAGGAAGAAGTAGATGAAGGAAGGAAGGAGGGGGGAGGGAAGGAAGGGAATTAAGGAGTTTTCCTTCCCTTCTCCTCATCCTCCTTTTCCTCTCCCTTTACCGAAGGAGGAAAATGAAAAAATGAAAGGTAAGGTATGAGTGTGTAAAGAATCGGGAAGGATGAAGGGAGAAATGGAAAGACAGAAAGAAGGAGACAAAGGAAAGGGAAGCGGAAGAAAATGCATAAGGCAGAATTAAGGGAAACAATTGAAAGGAAAGGGAGAAGGAGGGATGGATGGAGAGGGAGGGTGGGAGATGAAGGGAGAGAGAAGGAAGGATTTGATAGGCAAAGGTAAAAAGGGAGTGGAAGAAGCAGGGAAAAGGAGAGAGGGAGAAAGAAAGGTAAAGGGGGAGAGGGAGAAACAGGGAGAAGGGAAAGGTAAGGGGGAGAGGAGAGGAGAAAGGAGGGATAGACAAGGAAAGGTAAAAAGGGAGAGGGAGAAGCAGGAAGAAAGGAGGGGGAGAGAAGGAAAGGTAAAGGAGGAGAGGGAGGGAGGGAGAAAAGGCGAGAGGAGGGAGGAAACGGAATGCAATATGGGAACCTATATATGGAGAATTCAGGAATGTAGTAAAAATAGAATCATCTTTTTGAATTTTATTTTCTGGAAGGAGGCTTAGGGGATCACGAGGGGCAGAATTTATCTACCTATTAATTCTTTCTATCTATCTATCTATCTGTCTATCTGTCTATATGTCTAGACAGATTGATTGACTGGTTGATATATTGACAAATCAACAGATAGATAGATAGATAGACATATTACTAGAAATATAAATATGTAAATAGATAAAAAGAGATATTTAGATAAATAAAATAAGAGAAAGGGAGAGAGAAAGAGGGAGAGAGAGAGAGAGAGAGAGAGAGAGAGAGAGAGAGAGAGAGAGAGAGAGAGAGAGAGAGAGAGAGAGGAGAGAGAGAGAAGAGAGAGAGAGAAGAGAGAGAGAAGAAAGAGGGAGAGAGAGGAAGGAGGGAGGGAAAGAGAAAGAGAGAAGAGGGAGAGAAAGAAAACAAATCTTAGAGGAAGATAAAAATAACCAGAGCAAAAGGAAACGAATCAGGGAAAAAGAGGAGAGAGAAAAGAAAAACAAGAAACGAAGGAAATTGGACAAAAATATAGAAAGGGGCCGATAGAGAGTAAGGAATAACCAAAAGAAAGAGACAAAGAGAAGAAAATAATCAAATGGAACAGAGAACATAAACTGGAAAATGTTTAGAGAAGAAGACATTAAGAACAGCTATAAAAAGGAGGGGAATAAACAACAGGAGAAACCGAAAAATGAAGAAAATAATAATCAGAAAAAAAAGATAATGGGATAACAAGAGGAAGCAGTGAAAGAAGAGAAAAAAGAAGAAAATACAAAAAAGGGAGCTAAGAATAACAATAACAAGAAAAATAACGAAAAGTAAAACAATAGAAATAACCATTATATAAGAAAGAACAACCTGAAGAAACACAAACAGGCGAGAGAGAACAATAACCAAAGCAAAAAAAAAAAAAAAAAAAAAAACAAAGACGACAATAACAACCAAAAAACATAAAAAATTGAAGAAAAATAACCCCTCCTCCCACCCCTCCCCCAAAAAATAAAATCAAGAAAAATACCTGAACAAGAGAAAAGACAAGGAGACGATCCAGAAAAAGAGAACGGGAACCGAGGTCGAGACGTGGGGCGAGCGGAAATTAATGAGCAGACAGGGCGAAGGAGAGAGAGAGAGGGGGGAAGAGGGAGGGGGGGGAAGGGGAGAGGGGTGGAGGAGAGAGGGGGGTGGGGGAGGGAGAGGGGAGAGAGGGGTTTAGGGAGAGGGGGGAGGGGAAGGAGAGAGGGAGTGGGAAGGAGTGGAGGCGAAATAGGGAAGGAGTGGGGGGGTGGAGGGAAGGAGTTGGGAAAAAGGGGGAGAATTGGAGAAAGAGTGGGGGAAGAGGGGGCAAGGAATGGGAAGAAGTGAGGGGGAAAAGGGGGGAGGGGAGGATAAGAGGGAGTTCAAAGACGAGGAGGGGAAGGAAGACCAGACTGAGGGGGGGGCTTAGGGACGTGGGAGGGGGGGTGTCCTGGGGGAAGGATGAAGGGGGGGGGGGGGGGGGGAGGAAGGCAGAACAGCCGCTTGGGTGTATATCCGAATATTCTGCGTGGATGCACAGCGGATCATTAATAAAACATTCATACGAATTATCATATTCTCGATCAGTCATTCCATTTTTTTCTCTCTCTCTTGGTTCAAGATTTTTTTTTTTTTTTACCAAACCGTCTGATTTTTTTTTTTTTCGACTTCCAACCCTCGCTTTGAAGTCGCGAGGTCTTGAGGACTTTTATTGTTTTTTTTTTTATATTCAACAAGTTTTTGGGTACTTCTGTGAGCGTCGTTTGTCAGCACGGAACTGGCTTGTAAACCGTGTGTGCGCGTGCGCTGCGCGCGCGTGCGTGTGTGTGTGTGTGTGTGTGTGTGTGTGTGTGTGTGTGTGTGTGTGTGTGTGTGTGTGTGTGTGTGCCGTGTGCGTGTGCGTGTGTTGTGTGTGCGTGTGCTTGTGTGTGTGTGTGTGTGCGTTTCCGACGTTACTGTCTTGTACTTTTCGTTTATTTTGATTTCTTTTTATCGAAACGAGAAGACGCGGACACACACACCGTCCCGCGCTTGAGCTTACATAAACAATAATACTCACAAGCACACAAATAAACACACACACCACACGCGGATAAACAGAGAGAAAGAGAGCACACACAAACACCTTTCTACAAAATCGAAGCCTATCGCCATAGAAATACGGGCGCCCCTACCCCCCCTCCCTCCCTCCCGGCTGAGACTGGCTCGCCGGCATTTTCTCTCTCTAAACTTTGGAATGGAACTTTCTAGAGGTTTATCCAGACATACGATGCTCATCCGAGAACACCACAAACTTCTTGAACGTAAAGGCATATTAGACGTGTTAAAAAAAAAAAAAAAAAGGTGTTCGAATCTCACACGAGGAAACGAACGGAGGGGCGGGGTTGGGGGGGGGGGAGCGCGGGAGGCGAAAACGGGAAGGGAATTGATTTCTGAAAACGATTTTGAGAAGAAAACGGGAAGGGATTTTGAGAAGAAAACGGGAAGGGATTTTGAGAAGAAAACGGGAAGGGATTTTGAGAAGAAAACGGGAAGGGATTTTGAGAAGAAAGGGAAGGGAATTTTGAAGAAAACGGGAAGGGATTTTGAAGAACGGGAAAGGGATTTTGATTTTGAGAGAAAACGGGAAGGGATTTTGAGAAGAAAACGGGAAGGGATTTTGAAGAAGAGAACGGGAAGGGATTTGAAAGAAAACGGGAAAAGAAGAAACGGGAAGGGAAATTGCGAAAACGGGAAGGGAATTTGCGAGAAAACGGAAGGAAATTTGCGAAGAAAACGGGAAGGGATTTTAAGAAGAAAACGGGAAGGGATTTTGAGAAGAAAACGGGAAGGGGTTTTGAGAAGAAAACGAGAAAAGGGCGATGGCGGAGTGAGCGAGGTGCGACTGAGCTGATCATTGACGCCGAGTGTAGAGGTTTTGTGAATACTGGTATACGGTATTGATTATACATGTTTACTTCCATATATACATATATACATACATGAGTGTGTGTGAGCGCGTGCGGCTGCGTCTATCTATCGATCTATATCACACACACACACACACACACACACACACACACACACACACACACACACACAGACACACACACACGTACACACACATTTATATATCTGTAAGGGCGGGGGTGCGGGAATGCGTGTGTACGTGTCTGTGCTTGTCTCTCCCGCACACATGCACGCCGGAGAGACTGCATCCGCACATTAATCTCAGGAAAGCGCCGCCGCCTTGAAGACGTCTCGGCCGGCGAAGATGATGAGCGGACATGGAGCGCGGACGACGCCTCTCCTGGGGGCGGCCGGCGACGAGGGAACCACGGGGGGGGAGGAGAGATGAAAGGCCCGAGGGGATGGGGGGTGAGGGGGTGAGGGGGTGAGGGGTGAGAGGGCCGTGGGGAGGGGAGAGAGGTGGGGGGAGATTATAAGATGGGGGTAGAGTCTGTGTGTGTGAGATCGTTTGATTTGTATCAATTTATCTATCAGCAAGCTATCGCTATGGGTGATAGGATGGTGTGTATATGTATATGTATATGTATGTATGTATATATTATAATATATATATATATTATATATATATATATATA
>NW_020868767.1:88844-96344 GCF_003789085.1 Penaeus vannamei
AAAATTCTAAATGTAGCGGACTTTGCTACACAGACACGAAGGAAGCAAACCCTCATCGTCGCCAGTGCTACAAAACCGCTAAAACCGCTAAGATCAATAGCGAGACCCGACGAGCTCCTCGTAAGTTTTATGAATGAATTCCGAGTTTCCACGTAACGTAAACAAAACCGGGATCCTTTTTTTCTTAATGAAAGGGTGATTTAATGAATGGGGCGAGGGGGAGGGGCGGAGGGAGGATGGGGGAGGAGGAGGGAGGGACGGGGTCAGGGGGCGGGCGAGGGAGGGGGGGAGTAATGACAGTGATATAAAGGGAAGCACTGAATGAATAAAGATTGTGATATGATGAGGGTGAATAAATAATGGTAAACGCTTATCCTACGGGACATTTTGATGGGAATAGTTATGCTGATGATCTAAATAACAGGAGATAAGGGGATTATGCTGATGAAAGGGAGGGAAAAGAAAACATTAAGGGGTGGGAATATGAGAAAGCGAAGCGAGAAGAGAGAGAGAGAGAGAGAGAGGAGAGAGAGAGAGAGAGAGAGAGAGAGAGAGAGAGAGAGAGAGAGAGAGAGAGAAGAGAGAGAGAGAGAGAGAGAGAGAGAGAGGAGAGTGAGAGTGAAGAGTGAGAGAGAGAGAGAGAGAGAGAGAGAGAGAGAGAGAGGAGAGAGAGAGAGAGAGAGAGAGAGAAGAGAGAGAGAGAGAGAGAGAGAGAGAGGGAAGAAAGAAGAATTGTTTGTTGTTTTTTAACCCACTACGCGAAATAGAGAGAGAGAAGATGAGATATAACAATCATTCTCCGCAGACAACCTCGCCTATCCTTCCTTCATATGCATAACTACTTCATATGTTTCTCCCTATTCCTAATCACATCGGACCTATCTGCTTATCTCCCTCCCCTATTATTATTCTAACTTGCCTCATCACACAGTTCTCCCACCGCCCCCCCTCCTCCCACCCGCTCCGCCCCCCCTCCCCCTAACCGCTCCGCCCCCATTCTGGCCGCTTGTCAAAAAAAAAAAAAAAAAAAAAAAAACACACAGCGTCTATCCTCAGCACCCGTCCCTCCCTCTTCTGCTTGTCTGCTAGTCTATCCCTTTCGCCTTCTTCTATTCTGTCTGCTTCTGTTCCTGCTGTTATAGAGGACCTTGTCTCTTGCCCTTATTCTGCTTGCTCGTCGACAAGCAGGCACATTTACTGGAATATATGTGGGTTTAGTTGTCTTCTCGCGCTCACACGGAACCTATCCCTGGTTCCCTTCCCTCCATACTGCCTGCTTCTCTTCCAGCAGGCATAGAGAACCTCCCCTCCCCTCTTCTCCTTCAGCCTGCTTCTATTGTAGCTGTCACACAGGAACTACTCCTTCACCCTTTCTGCCTGCTTGTCATCCAGCAGTCACGGCGGACTTGCTCTTTCCTCCATAGAGGGCCTACCCCCTGACACCTAATTCTGCCTGCTTGTCATACACCAATCACAATAAACCGCCCCCTTGCTCCTCCCCCATCTCCCCTCTCTCCTTCCATCCACCCTATTCACCATCCATCATCCCTCCTTCCTCTCCCCCATCCCCCTATCCCTCCCACCCATCTCACCCCCATCCCATTCTCCCTTCCTCCCACCCCCCTTTCCCTCCCACCCATCCCATCATCCAATTCCCCATCCCTCTCCCATCCAATCCCCCTCCCTTCTTCCTCCCAACCATCCAACCCATCCTCCCTCATCTCCCTCCCTCCCATCCCAGCCCCCTCTCCTTCCCATCCCATCCCCCCATCCCCCCACCAAAGTGTCAGATGGCAAATCACAACTTCTCCCATGCATTATCTCCCAGGACCAACCCAAAGGCCCCCCGGGAGGGACTTAAACACTCATTAAACTTCTGACTTGGAACTTTCGTCTCATTCATTGCTAATTATGCCTCTCGCGTGATGACGTCTTGTTTATCTGTTTATGTTTATCCTCGTGTGTGTTGGTTTGTTGGTTTGTTTCGTAAATTATCTCTGTTATTACTTCTATTACTGTTATTCTTATTGTTATTGTTATTTTTATCATTACTTAAATAGTCATTATCTATGTCATTATCATTGTTATGATCATCGTAACATCATTAACATTATCACCATACCATCACTATTATCATGATCATTATCATAGTCATTATCATCAATAACACTATTGCGTTAATATCGTTATTATTATTACCAATCATTGTTATTTTATCATCATTATTATTATAATTATTGTCATCATCACCGTTACTATTATTACATTATCTCTCTCTCTCTCTCTCTCTCTCTCTCTCTCTCTCTCTCTCTCTCTCTCTCTCTCTCTCTCTATATATATATATATATATATATATATATATATATATATGTATAATATATATATATATACACACACACACACACACACACACACACACACACACACACACACACACACACACACACATATAATATATATTATATATATATATATATATATATATATATATATATGTAATGTATATGTATATACACTCAAACGCACTCACGTACATAAGTACACGCAGTCACCCAATGATATCAATAATAAACACATTAATAATAATTATAAAGTGATAAAAATAAACACTCAAAATAAAATACATTAATATTGCCAGTGGTGACATTAGCAAGAGTACTATTAACAGTAATAATAATTAAAACAGGCAATGCTAATATAACTAATACTATTAATTAATGAAATATTAATGAAACTGATAACAATGATAACAATACCACTTACTATAATAACGACAACCACAGTAACCAATATCAGTCCTGCTGCTATCAATACAAATATCAATAATCATAGTAATAAAATATTATAATAGTAATAGTAGCAGTATAGTATATTGTGTATAGCAGTTGTAGGAGCAATATGGGTAGTAGTAGTAATAATAGTAAACAACGGCAACAACAACAATAATGATAATTGTAATTGAAATGGTAATAGTAATGGTAATATTAATGACAATAATAGTGAAAATGATGATGATGATGATGATGATGACGATTGATGATGATGATTAATAATGATGATTGATAATGATGATTGATGATGATAATAATAATGATAATAATAATGATATTTAATAATAGCGATAAGAACATCAAAATGATAATGATGAAAATAGCACCAATAATAAAGATAAGACTACTACAACCACTACTACTAACAGTAATAACAATGCTAATGATGGTAGTGATGAGAATGTTATCAGACCCCCCCCCCAAAAAAAAAAAAAAAAATAATAATAAATAAAAAAAAAATAATAATAATAATAAAAAATAAACAAATAAAGCAAAAAGGTCTAGGTATCACTGGATAGGATTCATTGGAAATTCGTGTATCTTCTGCACCGATATCATTCTATATTAAAATGCATCGGAATGTAACTTTTAATGGCTGCATATTTTCATCACAAATCGCATACCATTACAGCCTAATATCAGAGTTAAATGAACCATTCAACGTATTTGGGGGAAAAATTGGTTTCAAAAAAAAGAGAGAAGAGAAAAGAAAAATATATATACGCGTAAATGAAACACTGAAAGCATTCCCTTCAGCAAACTTCGTCTCTATCTCTCGTTCTACCAAACTCATTTTCTCTTTCTGAAATAGAAAAAAATGGCCATCCGCTCTCCCCCAGAGAAGAAGATGAGAGAGAGAGAGAGAGAGAGAGAGAGAGAGAAAGGAGGAGAGAGAGAGAGAGAGAGAGAGAGAGAGAGAGAGAGAGAGAGAGAGAGAGAGAGAAGAGGAAAGTAATTTTTTCCCACTTCCGTTTGGCACTGCCCGGACGCTGGACTTAATGGATAGTAACGATGGGGCAGAGAGCGCTGGGTCAGTTTTTTTTTTTTTTTTTTTTTTTTTTTTTTTTGAGGGGGTGCTAATACCTTGTCACGGCCACGGGTGGTCGGTCTTGTCGAAATGTGTGGAAGAGGTCTTTGTTCTGAAGTAAAGAGGGTTTTCTTTCCCTTTTCTATTTTCTATTTTATTTAATCTATCTTTTTTATCTTTGGTGTTTTTTTTTTTTTTGTTCACTTTTATATTTTTTTATTTTACCTTATTTTTTCTATCTTTTTTGTGCGTTTGTCTTTTTCTGTTCTTCTTAAAACTTTGTGGTTGTCTTTTTCCTTCTGAAATGTTTTGCTTGTCTTTTTTCTTCTTTAATGTCTAAATGTTTTTTTCTTTCCCCGTTAATTCTCCGTGTCTTTTCCGCTCATCTTTTCTTTATCTTATTAACTTTGTATCTGTATATACAAGTATATTTTTTATTCTAAATATCTATCTATCTATCCAGTCTATTCATTTATGTCTCTTTTTTCCTTCAAGTTACTTTAAGTGATCTCAAATGCGACAGAAGAAGCTCTATCCCTTTTCGTCCGAAGAAAAAAAATATGCACTTCTAACATTTGTAACGACAGATAAACAAAGACAACGGAATGTTTGTCTGTGAATACATAAATGAATGAATAGCAAACATAAGCAATAACATCAAAGGCATTGGATCCCCTAAGTATTATAAATAACAAGCCAACGAGGTCATAAAAAACATAAACAAGAAAATCAAAGCCATTGGATCCCCCAAGTATTATAAACAAACAAGCCAACGAGTTCACAAACGAAAATAAAAAACAATAACAGGAGAGCATGCGATACAAAATGAAACAAAAGACGATCTGTTAACCCTGTTGATCCTCATAGAAAACGAGACGGAACTCTATAAAGAGATTCGGAGAGCAAGTCTCTCTCTTTCTCCCCTTTCTCTCCACTTCCTCATCACCCCTCTCTGATTCCTCTTTCTTTTCTTCGGTCTCTTAATATTTTCTTTCTCGCCCCCCCCCTTCCCCCTCATCATTCTTTCTTCTTCTTTCTTATCACCTTTACCCCTCGTTCTCCCTCTCATCACCCCTTCCCCCTCCCTCTTAACATCCTTTCCTCTCCCTCTTATGACCCTTTCCTCCCCCTCTCCTCATCTCTCTCCCTCTCCTTCTCATCACCCTTCCCCTCCTCCCTCATCATCTTCCTCCCTTCCTCCCCCCCCCTTATCAAACCCAGCCCCTCCGACCCAACCTACAACACGAGCACGCAAACATAACCCTTACGCACTCGACGCATTAGGTCGACACGCGCAATCGAAACCCTCTCCCTCGCTCGCCGGGTCTCGACTCGCCACTCGAAGCCGTGATCCGAAGCTTCGAACGGAGGAGGCGAGATAAGCGACGGAATATTGTATAACAAACATTCGCACACGCACACTTGACTCTTGCAATAGACAGCGTTGCAGGGGTTGCAGGACAGCTTTATCGTGCGCTGGGACATCATCCCATCTGCGAATGCGTGCAAGTAGGTTTGCATATTTATTTTTACGCTTGGGAGTGTCGGGGGAAGCGGCTGTGCGAGGCAGTGATGCATCGAAAAAGAATTGGGAAGTCGGGATACAAGCAGACGAAATTGAGAATATATATATATGCACGTGTGTGTATGTGTGTGAGTGAGTGAGTGTGTGTGTGCGCGTGTGTATATATATAAATATACATATATATATACATATATATATATACATATATACATACATACATATATACATACATGGATACACACACACACGAATTATTTTTGTATATACGCATTTACTATATGTGGGTGGGCGTTTATGGGTGTATAAATATACATCTATTATATGGAATCTTTCTATTCTATCCATCGATCAATCTATGTATCCATATATTTATTTATCCATCCATCCTATCCATCTATCTATCTATCTGTTTATCTATTTATCTATATATTCACACGTAGATACATATACATAGATACATAAACAGACAAACAGACTGATAGACAGATAAATGAACAGGTAGATATATAGAGATAAATAGATAAATTAAGAGATAGATTGACAGATAGATAGACTGACAGAGAGAAAGGTTTGCCAGAGAGGTAAGAAGAGAGAGAAAAAGAGAAAGAGATAAAGAGAGAAAAAGAAAAAGAAAGAGAAAGAGAGAAAAAAAAAGAAGAAAGAGATAAAGAGAGAAAAGAGAAAAAGATAGAAAGAAAGAGAAAGAGAGAAGAGAAATAGAAAGAGAGAAAGAAATATAAAAGACAAAGACAAGAAAAAGAAAAGGATAAAGAAAAAAGAGAGAGAACGAAAAAGACCTAGAAAGAGAAAGTGAAAGAAAGTGAAAGAGACAGAAAGAGCAAGAGACACACCGACTGCATATGAGAGCGAGAGCAAAAAAAAAAAAAAAAAAAAAAAAAAAAAAAAAAAACACGAGAGAGCGAATATCATTACCAGTTTCACACACACACGCATCGCTGTATACACACAGTCCTTTCTTGTCTGAAGTGGTCTCGTAAATCAAGCACTGTCTTGCTCCATCGCAGTGACCGGAAATATAAACTGACCTGAAGTAACCCCGTTGGGAAAATAGGAAAAGGAGGAGTGAAAAAAAAATGAAGATGAAAAAGAGGAGAGGAGCAGGGCGGAAGAAGTGGATAGATGGAAGAGCAGGATGAGGAAGTGGGAGGGGGTGGAGAGGAGGAGGAGGAGGAGGAGGGGTGGGAAGGAGGAGGGTGGGAGTGGAGAGGAGGAGGAGGAGGAGGAGGAGGGGGGGAGGAGGAGGGAGGGAGGAGGAGGAGGAGGAGAGGAGGAGGAGGAGGAGAGGAGGAGGGGAGGCAGGAGGAGCGAAGTGGCGGGAGGGAGGAGGAGGAGGAGGAAGGAGGAGGAGGAGGAGGAGAGGAGGAGGAGGAGGAGGGAGGATGAGAGGAGGAGGAGAAGAAAACAAAACGGAAAGGCCAAGAAGGGGAAGGAGAAGGAGAAGGAAGAAGAAAGATGATGATGATGATGGAGAGGAGGAGGAGGAGGAGGAGAAGAAGAAAGATGATGATGATAGAGATGAAGATGATGATGGAGATAAAAGAAGACAAAAAGAGAAAGAAAAATGAAGAAAGCACAAAAAAAACAAAGAGAAAGAAAAATAAAAAAAAGAGATATGAAAAAGACTATAGGAAGAAAAAGGGACCCCCCTCCCCCCAAAAAAAAAAAAAAAACGCACACAAACAAAGATTTCGCAACGTAAAGGATCCCTTTTACTAACCATTCCCACCCACGAAAGAAATGCGCAACACGTGACAAGATCAGAAGAGCGAGTTGGCGTAGTTAACAGCGTATAAAAATAAAGATATAGCGGAAAAAAACGGAAATGAGAGCAACAAGGGAGACGGAAAAAAAGGAAATATGAGTACTATAAGAGAAGAAGAAGAAAAAAAAGGAAGCTATTTTTGAGGGAGGGTCACAGAGTGGGGGAAAAATTGGTGTTCGAAACCATGCGTGACTGCGGCTTCGGATGGGTTTGTTTTCTGGTTATGTTGCTGAAAGGAAAAGATGATGGAGAATTTTGTATTTTCGTGAAATGTTTTGCCCATATAACCCCAGCGAAGAAAATAAATAAAAGAATGAAGAAAGAGACAGAGGAA
>NW_020868767.1:106344-108844 GCF_003789085.1 Penaeus vannamei
GCTTGCGCTAATGTGTGGCAATTGCCGGGTATAGCGAGGGGCAGGGGGAAGTCAGTCACGCAGACACGGGCAGTGGGTCACGCTGCCCGACCCCGCGGAATGTTGGGAAGTAAATAGACAGCTTTGTATTAAGAGCATCGGCCATGCAAGGCGAGGAATGTTAATACGGCCTTCGCATGCAGATCCTGCGCTAACAGGGGACCGCCGCCGCTCCACGATGTGGAGGACTGTCGGGATGGAACGGATGGCCAGTCTTGTCAGGATGGGAAAGGATGGCCAGTCTTGGTCAGGATGGGAAAGGATGGCCAGTCTTTTATAAACCCTTGCCCTGTTCTCAGGCTTATTTTCAGTATCATGTAGTAATGATAATTATTATTATGATCCCTTTTATTGTTAGCATCAATATGATTATTATTATGATCCTAGCTGATCTTTTATTAATGTCAGTATCATTTAAATCATAATTTTTATATTGTCAAATTCTCACATTTTTTGTTATCATTATTAAGACTGGTATTATTACAGCTAATACTGTTAATGATTTCATTACCATCAACATTGCCGTATATTTTTACAATTAAAACAATTGTCATTATCATCATGCTGATGTCATTATCACTATGCTTCTCATTACCATTGCTATTATGACGTCACTTTTGTGATCGTGACTGGTTATCATCATTGTATATCTTTGTATTACTATAATTGTTATTGTTTCTGACGCGTTTCCCCAAAACGGGCCTGCTATTAAATGTACAGTTCTTTGACCATTAACAAAACATGTCGCTTACCTGGCTAAAGGCAACATAAAAACATACCACACTGTATCTTCATTTTACCAATATACACAACACATCCTACACTTGATAAAGAGAGGTCAACAGCCAGCAGAAAACAAGCACACAGCAAGCTATAACCCCTTTCTCTGTGACCGGCTTGACCTTTCATACTGGTGGTTCTCCCGTTTTTACTGAGGTTATTCAGTTACTTGATTCATTATTTTCTGTATAGTGAATTAGAAATAAACTTTAAAATACTTAGATAAAAGAATATTACATACAAAAGTAGGAAAAAGTGATAAAGGACGCTTATGAGAAACAGAGAAAATAGAAGAAAATGACATGCGAATGTAAAGCTAAGTTGGTGTGGAAAGCAAAGACCGAGACTAATCAAAATAAAGAAAATAAGACACAAACCAGTAGGCGTAGCGCAGATGTAGACCACAGGCTGATGGAAGATAAGTCAAAAAGAAATTATAAAACGACTTTATTAGCATACAAAAATCACGAAGAGAACAGCAACCCACGTAGTCTTTAAGGATTTAGGCTAGATAGTCCGTAGATTTCTCCGCGGACTCATGCCAGGAGACAAGTCTACGGGATGACACGCCGATCCGGGGCGGGTGTCATTGAGTCGTTATTTTTCTCACCATCGTGATAACTTTACATTATGTGTTATTATTGCCTATTGTTTTATCATCGTTGTTTTTCTATTTTCAAGACAACACCCCATCATTGTTATCTATATTTCCGTCCTTTTTCATAATCATTATGTTATCATGATATATCACCTTTCAACATTAATATTTTCACTTTTATTATTAACAATATTTATATTATCATTCTATTATATTATTATCCATACTCTAAATACTACTAATGTGTGTGTGTGTGTGTGTGTGGTGGTGTGTTGTGTGTTGTGTGTGTGTGGTGTGTTGTGTGTGTGTGTGTGTGTGTGTGTGAAATACTGGATAGGTACAGATTTGCTCATGATAATTCAACCTTTTCGGACTATCTGTGGGTAAATATCTGGCTATAAAATACTATATATCATTAGATAATATTTTGTTCCTGCATAATATTCTGGTCACATGATCAAAGACGAATTAGGAAAAATGTTAGAGTAATCACTTGCAGCAGAATTATAGATTCACCACAAAAATATAATTACAATTCCCTATATCAAATCAACTTTGAATTCAGCATGGTGTCTAAGAGCATATGGGCGAGTGTTGGTCTACTTGTTAGAGGCCGTTATAAAGTGCAGACACTGGTGGTTGTGGGCGTAGGCTCCGCTGTCTCTGAAAGAACCGCCCCCGGCCCACACACCCACGGGTCGTAAGTCGCATTCTGCCACGCCACAACTTCTCCTGTAAGTCTGAAGACGCCTTGGTAGCGCCCTTCCTCGCCACGTTGAACTGCTCGTGGGGATCGACTAGGAGGTCGTAGAGCTCCCATTCGTCTCGGTAGTAATAGGCCTGAACGTCTTGTACCAGGGGAGCGGCGCCCCCTCTGCGTGCGGTTGAATATATCCTGGAACACCGGCGCGAGGTAGAATCCTGGTCGATGGAACGGCATCTTGTAGTTGAGATTGTGGATCAGCTTGAAGGTGTGGGTTCGGATCGCCCGCATCGGGTAGTACATGGTGACCTCGTGCAGGTCGTGGCTGGCGAACACGGCGTCTGACAGCTCCTCTGCTGTGACCGTTGGCTCGTATCTCG
>NW_020868767.1:113844-138844 GCF_003789085.1 Penaeus vannamei
ACTTCCTATGTATTGATTCTTTTGAATTGTTGATTATGTATCAATTCCTCTAACAGAAGGATTATTGTTTTTGAAGGGCATATAGTATTTTTCTTTGAATAGGTCGACTATTTTTCATTATTTGACTGCAGTTTACCTGTTTATTATTGTGACATTTATTGGTTGATTGTTTGTCATACATTATTGGTAGATGAGTTTGAATTTGGCAAGACTTTAGGATATCTACGCACACTATATCATTAAGAAAATATATTCCCCTTCTACGTGATGCAATCAACACATATTGTGGTAACAAGAGCATTTAAACTTCTTGCGCAAAGGGATTTTTCATAGTTGTTCTACATGTTTACACTGCGGTCTCGAAGAGTAAACAAACTGCTCAACTCATTACTGTGACGTGTCGACTAGTTCATGTTACTACTCACTTATAAAAATGAGTATTTTCCTATTTGTTCCCATCTACTGCATTATATATGGCCATCTTGTATTTTTTATGTAAAACAACAAACAAATATGTTTGTTACAATTATTTTGGATTTTTTGTTATAACATTTTTTTTTGCATATGCTCGTTACCCCAACCAGGATTTCAAGAATTCCTTAACTGTTCTTTGAGAATCACTGTTAGGTTTTGTGCTAGATGCAATCATGCATATGGTATTTGATTATGACATTGCACATAGATATGAGTTTGTGAATGTTCAAAGAACACTTATACCAATATCAAAAAAGTGATATCAGTGCTTTATTAGGAAATATTTGTGAAGTATATCTAAAAAAAAAACATAAGTTTTGTGTCCTTTTACACATGAAATATGTTTCCATCAAGACTCCCTGGTAATATTTTGTAGTTTACGAAGTGATCTGTATGTATACCGAGTACGAAGCACTAATGTTTGGAAATAGCTGTATAAGTAAGGATTAAATATTTTCGTTAGACTGCGCTAAACGATTGGTACTTTACGGCATCGGTAAATATGATATGATTTGAAATCGGTCATTAGTGCTGCTAAAGGCAATACAATACTAAGGGTACATAAAAGTCGGATTTTTGAACTTCGGAGATATAAGCGAGATGCTGCTAAAGGCAATACAATACTAAGGGTACATAAAAGTCGGATTTTTGAACTTCGGAGATATAAGCGAGATGCTGCTAAAGGCAATACAATACTAAGGGTACATAAAAGTCGATTTTGAACTTCGGAGATATAAGCAAGATACCGATTATTCATATTGAGATGATAGTACATAGTAATACCGGCTCTGAAATAAAAACTAGATGGAATTTTGAACTTGATTGTATGCACAGTCTTTAGGTGTCTGCAAGTTTTTCTGCACTTCTTAATAAAGATAATGGGTGCAAATGGCTAATCAACAACTCTACACATGTGTTCCATTGCCATCTCATACTATTGACAATTATCAAAGAAAACAGTTTATATTTTTATTCCTTTAGGTATAAAAGTCGATTTAGGCCTACTAAATGAGGATGATTAATTTTTTAACCTTATGTGCATGTGTTTACATACATATGATCATCCTCGAAAATTATAAACACCCAGTGACCATAGTGAAGAATAGCCTCCCTATTGAAAATAATCATTCCAATTGACTTGGTAGTCTTTGCATCGCAAAGTACACAAATAATTTTCATATTAATATATATATATATATATATATATATATATATAATAATATATATATATACATATATAACATCATTAGATTTAGAGAAAATAACAGAGATACCAAACTTTGGCAAGGTGCCAAAGTATAATATGTCGTAACTCCGTTCTTTGTTTACATTACCTTCCGTGCATCATCACGCTCATAATTTTTGTGCGATTCAAATGCAGTTTGTTGCTTTTGCAAGAGCCTTGGAGCCCTGAGGCCGCCTAAATTGCCAATTTTTGAATTTTGGCCTCTATCAAAAAGGTAACTTGAGAAGTTTCAGAATAGGAAAAGTAATGCAGATGTGGAGAAGGAATGACATCAAAATAGACTGCATTTGTAGAGCTTGAAATTGAACAGATAATTATTCAGCGTTACAGTTCTGCATACCCTATCTATCAATCATGCTGATGTCTAGACCACTGGCTCTCACAAGGCATCATAGATTCATATGCGTAAGAATGATAATAGATTAGTGAAATGGCTTGATTTTTGTAGATTATAATAGAAGGTCGGGGCTCTAACTTCTCTCAGATATTACCACAGAGTTGGCACAGTGCCAGCATTACAGTATCATTTTAATTGTTAATAAAGTGTTAGGTAATTGTCTGGTTTGCTTGTATTTGTATGCGTGTATGTGTGTAGTCTATCACACAACAATCTGGAATTAGTCATATGAGCTCATTTTGAAATGTGTTTTGTTTACTCCTATATTTATTTACCCACATATGTTTCTGTTCAGAACCTGAAGGGTAGCTACAGTCCCTTTCTTTCTTGTTTATTTTTATTTTAATGTTTTCTAATTATGTGTTGAATTGAAAGTTTTTGTTTGGAAGATTTTTATGTGCTATGAAAGTTAGCTCATGTTGATATGGAAGGTGTATATAGTTAGAATTAATTTGGCCAAGAAGTTTGGGCATTTTGAAGTTGACTGTTGTACTGATTGGTCTGAAGATCCAAGTTGTTGTCTTTATATATATAAGTAGTCCAAAAACTGCTCAAGGACAGAAAAGCAAACTAAAGCAAAAAAAAATTCTAGTAAAAAAAAAAATCCTGTTGCATTATGATATTAATGTAGATATCAGTGTCTTGTATGGGAAAAAGTAGCATTCCCTTGAAAGCACAGGTTTTCTGGATGGAACAGTAATGTTATCAGATATGGTTCCGTAGGAAACACTGTTTGACTCATTGTTGATGAAGGTTTGGATGGGGTTATATGCTTTGTTTCCTTTTATCTGAGGAAAAATAATTAAATTGTGGATATATATAACTTATTTTGTAGATGGATACTGTTATGTATCTCCAGATGTTGAATGTACAGTATTGTTTTGTTTTTTTACAGCAGCTGTATAATTCCACCTCAGAAATTATACACAAAGGAAAGAAATGATGGTCAGGGTAAGATAAATCACAACAAACCGCACTGAAATATTGCTCTTTTCAATCTTGATCATATGCTTATGGTATTGTAAAGATCATCAAGTCTGAACAGTGTTCATAGCAGAATCTACAGTATGTCATGTATGAAAGCTTTTTTATTGCATTGTCACCATCAAGTAATTTCAGATCTACAGCATTTCATACCAGATATCATCCTTTTAGGATGTTCACATTAAATCAGGATGACATAAAGTACCCTATTACGTCAACCAGCTGCACATTTTCTCCCTTCTACTGATACCATGTTCGTAGAAGGCATTTGTATCACACCTGGAGTTTCCTGTATGCGTACAATCCCGTTCTGTTACCTGAGTCTTAGTTTACATTTTACAAAATGAAGTAAAAGTTTGGAAGTGTATAACATGTTATATATGTAATATAGTGTTATTTTGTATATTGTAATAAGATCATGCTGAATTTAGAGCAGTGTTTCTTAACCTGGGGTCCTGAATGTTCTGAATAAATAGCGGTAAGATACCCAGCTGTATATTTTCTTTTTCTTGTATCAACAATGATAGCAGTTGGTTTAGTTTTGAGGAATCAAACAAAATGAATAATCAAACAGTACTTCACTTCACTTTCCTTTATCCTTCTATTAATCAGATGTTAACCAGAGTTAGGGATGCTAGACTCTACATGGCATGTACTTGCATGCCATCCCAGCAGCACTGACTTAACCCTCTTTCCGTGGCTGTTGTGGACAAAAGCGGGTGTATTGTATCATGACCATTCTCGCGCCATCGGAATATCAGACAGAGTTTGTTTTTCTCCGATAGTTGCAGCAGTATTTCTATGGTAAAACTTTTAGGCAATTGCACCTAAAGTGAAGGTAAGCCTTCAATTTTTTTATATTTTAAAAAAATTATATCAAAATACAAGCTTTTTGGTGCAAAATGTTGCTTGCAAACAAAGTATCGTATGAGCCAGGTGCAAACTGGAAACTGTTGATGCACACCAACAACCCGTGATCATGTGCACTTGCCAAACTTTTTTACCTGGCATTATTAGCTGAAGAAACTAAAATCACAGTGGACATGACTTCAGTGTGTGCTATCCCTGATAAAGATGATTTAACCCTAAATGTAGAACGAAACAGATTGTCACGTGTCGTACAGAAAATCATTATCTATTACCAAGTATGACAGGAGTGGTGGTGATGTTTTTTTTTTAAGAACTAAAAATATACTGTGTGATGTAGCTGTACCCTAAGGGTTAACTCCCCAATTGATATACATTTTTGAGGCTAGTTTTTCTTTATTTACTAATGTTGCATTCTCTTTAGGTAGTGCCCTATCATGAAACTATTAAGTAATGGTTGGTGTTTAATTTGTGTAGAAGTTATACTTTTATATTCAATTGGTTGTAAGATATTGATATACATGATGAGTGTGTCCAAATTATGCTAAAAATCCTATTTTATTGCAAACCTCTTTAATCAGAACCTATACATATTTTTTTGCTAATTCTTGAGATTTTGTATTGATAATCACAGAGGTATTAATTCTAATGATGTTTTTGTTGACAAAGGTTAATTAGTTTCCTCCGAAATTAAATACTATTATTTCACCTTTCAAAAAGGTAAACTAAAGAAAAATTATTACAGGATATTTCTTATGATTACTGTTTCTTTTCCTTTTCTTTTGAGGTGAAGTAATTTCTCAGAATGCAAGGAATATTGTTTTAAAACTGGATCTTGTATGTTAACTGCCTGAAAAGAACTTTTGGAGGCTCCAAAACCAAAGCTTCTGCTATTTGGAGACAAAATCTCTTCAATTCCTGGCTTAACATAAAAGCTTTTGCTCATTTCTTTTAGGAGTGAAACTGCAAATCTGAGACGTTGGGAGATAATTGGATTAGTTTTGCCTGGGGTCTTCTAGAGTATGAGTGGCATAAATGTCTTTAAAAATAATCAAGGCTATGTAAAACTATTATAACCATTTACATGCTTATGTTTTTACTGATGAAGGTTGATTCAGGAGTCCAGGACATCGGCTGTGGGAAATGTTTCCACATTTTTTTGTATAGCTTCTTTTTAAAGAAGGGGGAATATTCATGCTATGCCTATCCCTTGTTCATCCTTCAAAATGTGATTTACAGCTTTTAGCACATTTGATTTAGTCACAGGATGAGCTCTTTTTAACTGGTTTGACTTACAGTTTAGACGGACTTGTTCCTCAGTTTCAGTTAGCAGGGTCTTGGGTCCAGGTTTTGACTCCTTTTCTTGATATCTGTGCCTCAGGTTTACTATGCTTCTTTGCTTCTGCTTGTACTTACCAGATGTCAGATTATAATTGGGAATAGAGCTAGACCATGAAGTATAACTTACGTATGGTGCTGTAATACAAGTATTTTTACTGAAATGGGAATGATGAATTGTTTGTGTTTAAAAGATGGCAAATGTAAGTTTCCATGTTCTTAATGACATACTGTATCTACTCATCAGGGTAAGAATGTCTCCTCTGTTTTATCAGTATCAGACCTTTTTCTCTTTTTCCCTGCATTTGACATTATCCTGAGATAGACTATTAAACTTATCAGCTTGAACAAATAGCTGTAAAAGATAGAAGACTGGTTGTATATGATAGGAATTCATACATCCTACATATTTTGTCATGAAATGTCAAGTAAGGACACAGTGCATATAAACCAATATGGATGTGCATCCTATGATTATTAAACAAACTTTCCATTAGGTAATGCACACTGCACACTAAGTGGCAACGCCATATCTCCACCTAAAATGGATATCGTGTGAATATTTATGTGATTTCAACCTTTTTACCATATGACGATAGAACATTGTCATGATATTGGAGATATGCTGTGTACGCCCTCGAAATAATCTTTTTTGAAATTGCATTCTAATTTATTTGAATTTGAATTTTCTGTCCAATCAAGAAAACCCCCAACCCTTTCCCCATTAAATGTGGAATCTTAATTGTGATTTTTATATTAATTTAGGGCCATACCTGTAGATCTGAACCAAATTGAGAAGGGAGTCTGATTGATAACATGCTATAAATTTCAATTTTGTAAAGTCAAAGAATCTTGGTGCTTTGCTAAGGAATATGTTGATTTCTTCACCCGCATTTACATTATATCCCAGTGTTTATAAAGTAATGGAAATAGATGCCAGCAACTTTTAGTGCTTAATGTTTTTGTCTCTGGTAAGAGACATTCAATCAGTTTTGATTATATAGCTTTTTTAGTAGTATTTTCATGCATAGTGCATCTTAATTGGAGGAATGCATCACAGTTGGTGAGCTTACCCTGAGTTAGAGACAAGAAGGAAGATATGTTTGATGCCTCACTATAGATATAAGTGGTGGTCATGATAAGCTTAGTTTGCAGAAGGAAGGGCATCATTACAGATTTTTATAATGCTGGAAATGACACACATTTGTATGAAATAGTGGTTATGAAGGTGTCAGTAGTAATGATAAAGGTGAATGAAAATGACTTTTATACTGTTAAGGATAGATAAATAAAACAAGATACAGAAGACTGAATGATAAATGTAATATGCACCACTAGTTTGTGCACATGAGGCTTTGCAGCATCACATTAGAAAGATTGACCTACACTATTGTGAATATTTATTTGGCATTCCAGTTCTGTAAATATTTAGTGCTGATTTCAAAGAAATTCAAGTATTTTCTCATAGTATTTTGAGCCCTTTCCAATAAAGCATAGGCATATTGGTATTGTATATTAATATGAAATATGAATCCAAATTAAAGGATATCATCATAATTTTTCCTCTGCAGAGCCCGACTTGTATGGACTGCAAGGAAAAGTTTGACTTTTTAAAACGAAGGGTATGTATAGTATGCATCTTTTATCTTTTGTAATGAATTATGTATTTATTTTTATTAGTAGTAATAGCTATTTCTGGTTCTTAATCATAAATCTTTTTGTTGGTACTTTCTCTTTGTGTATTTCTTATATGTAGTTGTATTATTTATTTCTTGTTATTGATATTGGTAATGTAATTTCAGTAGCATCTTGTACATTTTGCTTCATTTAATTTTTCATTATTATTATTATTGTTATTATTATTATGAATATTATCATTATTATTGTTGTTATTCTTATGATTGCTATTATTGTAATTATCATCATCATCAGTTAGTCAGTGTGAGTTAGTGTGTGTGCGTGCGTGCGTGCATATGTGTGTGTGAGATTCTTTTTTCTGTCATTTCTTATATTTTCTTTTCCGTTAATTTTTTTGTATCTTAACAATATGGTATATGAAATAGTATCCATACAAGGTATGGTTCAGTGATAGATATTATAAATCTGGTGTACATTTGTAAAACTCAGGTACTTCCATATAGGACAGATGTTGTAATGGCATACTAAACTGTCATCTAAGAACCTTCTAGCATCACTGTCGGAGGTGTGGGCGGGTCTGCTGTGCTACCTGTTGCGAGACCCGACTGGCCTCCCTAGGATGTGCTTCCTGGATCCAGTGCGGATGTGTTCTCCCTGTGCAGAGACCACTTCAAAAGAGAACCAGTTCTATAACAAGGATCTGAAGACACTTATTACGGGTGGGTAATATTTGACCTTTTCTAGTTTGAGGTGTAGTGATTGTTGCGACATATGATTGAGTATAAAGTTATTCTGAGTATTATCATGGTATAGCCACTGTAAAACTTGCACATTTTATGCATAGTAGCAGTAGTAGTATTAGCAGCAGGAAGAATTTTTACAAATTTCTTAAAATTTTATATTTTTGATAATTACTCTTTTATTTACTATAATGACATAGCAGGGTTATGTCTGAAGTCTGCTTTTTAATTCTACAGGAGCCATCTTAAGTCAGAGTGCACAGGATCAATTTGACCTAGAATCATGCTTGCTGGCAGTGCCGATTGTCTCCTGATCACCGATACTTGATACTGTCTGGATCACAAGTTGATAACCTAACACCATTGTCCATACCAATGCACAGGTAACAGGACTTCATGTTGCCAACAGATTCCAGGTAAAGTTATTTCTTTTATATGTATTTGAGGTTGTGTGGGTGTTTCAATTGTTTTTGTACTTTAGAGGAAAACATGACAGAAGAAAATTGTTATTATCATTCTTTTTATTGTTATTGTTATTTTATTTCTTTTTCATACTGACTTTGTATGCATTGTGAATAAATATAATGTTATATATACATTTTTATTCACTAGGATTCAGCAGGCAACTTCAAGGTAACAGGGGTTACAGTTCAGTATACAACTGGCTGGAAGAAGACGAAGACGAGGTTTCCATTGCAGCTCCTCCTGATGCTTCGCCCTCTGCATATGATTTCCTAACAGCACTAGAAAAGGCTGTCTTCATGATGCAGGAGGCCCGTGCTGTAATTGGCATAGCAGAGTGAGTGAAAATGGCCAAGGAGCCAATGTCCCCTAAGGATCAGAGGTAAAAAGAACAGGTATACTGGAGATTATGGAGTTGGTCAGCTAGCTAGATTCCAGATGGTTTTTGATAATTTGGGTTGGAGAGGATGTTGTGATTGCCAGTGTGTGATTTTTTGTTTTCTTTGCATGGTGGTAGGAAGTTGTAGCAATTTCCAAGGGCTGTAGTAACTGGGAAATGTATATCAATTATACAGATATGTAAAGTATGACAGAATAGAGTGATCCACCATTTATATTCACTATTCACTACATACATTATTTCCAGGTATGTGGGAGTATCATGTATATAATCCCTATAAAAGACTCATTGTTCTGTGATTAAAGGATAGATTAGGTGTATGTAACTTCTGTAAGTTTTTTATTGGTGCTTTATCCTTTCACTGTACAATGTCTGTAAGGGATATGTATTTGCTTATATATTATAGCTCATTTTGTCTTTTATCTTGTATAGCACATACAGATTTTGTAATATATATTTTGTCAATGAGAATATAGTATTGTTATTCTTATATGTTTGTGATACTTTCCATTGCCTTCAAGTTACATATAAAGAGTTCATGAAACACATGTATTTGAAAAGAAGAGAGAATATTCATTACTTGGATTAGGTCTAGAAGGAATTTTTACCATGCTTGAAACTGTTCTCAGTGTACTGGGTTTTCATCTAAGAAAAAGAAGATGGTAAATTTCTTCTATCCGTGCACTGTTAAGTATAGTCCCTTCCACTTCCTAGTTTATCTCTCAGCATGTCATTGTGGGAACTGACAGTTTTGACTCTTGTATCTGAGACACATCTACTATGAGGAGGAGGTGCATGTTTCAGATTCAGGAGTCAAAGCAGGTGGCTCACACATTGGTTGCTCTGTGGTGCAACGGTAGCTTGCTTGTCTAGCAGTCTTGCTGACCTGTGATCAATCCCGTGTGCTGCCAGTGGATGGTAACCCCTGCCATTCCTTGCACACAGGAGATTTAGAAACAAAATAAAACAGAGCATGTCACAGCAAAGAATATCCATTGTAACAAATGGAATTAAAATTAAAACTGAATCTTGCATTGAGTAGTGAACTTGATATGGAGGGACTGATATTTGCAATGTATAGATGATATTACTAATAATTTAAAAGACCATAAATTCCATTTATGTCAGGGAACATACAGAGAAAAATGGTAGAAGGCCTAAAACTGGTAGTTTATATTTTATATTTTCCTGTGCTCACATGAAAAGTAGTCATCAGTGTCATCCATTAGGTTATAAAAATGGTAGTTATTTTCTTATCTTGTAATATTTATTAACATAATGCTTCCAGGAACATGTAAGGTTGACTGTAGTTTTGTTTTGTGAAATGTCTCTTTAAAACAAATGGTTCCACAAGGGCTCACCCACAAAGGAGTCAATTAGTAGGTTTACACATCCTCACCTTGAATTTTTTTATTTCTAAACAATTATATTTAACCATGTGGTTATTATTATTATATGCATTTTGGTAATTACAGAGTTGTTAAGAATGCTAATAGCAATAGGATTTTTTTGCTGAAAGTTAAAGAGAAGGGTAAACAGAGGAAATAAGTAGGGCTATTAATTGACTTCTTATTGACTAAGCACCTGGGAAGCCATCTATGTGTTAACACAATTAATAAACAAAACTTGCAGTTAATAAGCTATACATACATGCCATCCCTCATGGCAATAGTTTAAATGTGATATTCACCATGCTACAGATAGAACATTAGAGTAATGGCATGATATCTCTAAGATGAGCAAATTTTACAGTTAAATATTGTTCATTAGATTTGTAGGTTTTCAAAACTAGCAGGACAAAGTATTGCCATTGTACAGAAAAGCTGAGATGACAGATTTATAACTTTTGATTTTCAAAATAGTGAATGACAAGCCACACACAAAGGAAATTTTATTTGGGTTTTTGGGAAGCGTCACATTGGTAGTATCTAGCATGATATTGTGATTTTACAAGAAAACAGTATAATATGAATTTGAAATGTGATTGATAAAAGAATTTCCAATGAAATGCTTCTGTGAGTAATAGATACTGCCTTTTTAGTGAATTTCCATTTGTAAGATAGAATCTTTTATAAGTATTTGATAAAAAAGTATGTGCTTCTGCAGTTTAAATACTTTACTCAGTATTTGTGAATTTGAACAAGTATGTCAAAGTAATCTTGAAATGTATTGTGAATGCTGAGAGATCTAATTAGATTCAAACAATCTTGAACAATTTGCTGGTTTAAGGCTATCTTTAATTTTTATTTTATAGACAATCAGAAATATGTGAACCTAGCATCAAGTTAAAGAAGTACTCTAGGTGATGGTCATGTTATCCAAAGGGAGTCTTGAATGGAAATAGGGAAGGCTGTGTAAAGACTCTTTCATATTGAATTCCATATTTTAATCCTTTCTGTAATTTGCTTGTGATTCTATGGCATTGTTTCATGTTAGGTGTCAAAAATTCATGTTGCTTGTTATTTTTAATGATTCTGAAGAGTTATGGTGTGTTTTCAAAGTTAAAAACACATCCTAATTTATAGATTTCAGATATTAGAAAAGAGACTATTGAAAATGTATTAATGTTTGTTTCCAGACAAGAGAATGTTATTGCTGTCTATTTGTTATAAAGTTTCAATGTTGTGATGTTTGTATGTTGCATGTTGTCTTGCCAGTATTCGTATTAATGTCTTACCTCCATCACCATGACTGCCTTTGATTATGTTTGGAAGATTTTCAGAGGTAGTTTGAAAGTGATCAAAACCTGGTGTTGGTAACTGTTGATATTATCATTGAATCTCATTGTAAAGTATTTTTGAGCCTCTCTATCTTCATTCTTTTTTATGTACTTTTTTGTTGACTTCCTGCTTTATCTTAGTATTCACTTTCTTTTCCAGGGTTTCTACAAGGCTAGAATAATAATTAGAACATAAGTCGGGAACACTTAACTATTTATCACACCATTTGATGTTAGAGTAGCACACTACAATGATATTAGTTTTGTACTTTTGTATGGTGTGTTTAATGGATATATTATTCTTTAACATGGATAAGAAGGGAGAGACATGTATATAATATGTTGATTACTGAGTTTGTATGTGCATGTCTACTTATATATATTATCTGCAACACATGCATGCAAATGTAATTTTGTGTTTTTGTACAGATATTATTTATGTGAATTTAACCAATTAGTGCTAGGTACAAGCACTGTTCAAAATAGCTTTGTTTTACCTGATGTCTCACAAGCATTTAGTTGGCAAGGAGTCAGTTACTAGGCTTATCTGGTCTCAGCAGCTTACTTCTTTTACTGAATTTGTTGCTGATATTGTTGTTTGTAACATTATTGTTATATATTTTTTTATTTTTATAATGTTCTCAAACAGTAATAATAGAAATAAATATAATGTTATTTCCTGAAAATTCAGGGAATGGGGAAGCATGTGAGGTAAGGTGAGCCTAGTAATTGACTGTGGTAATTAAGTGCTTTTGCAACCATCTGTGTGTAACTAAAAGTAATAAAACAATCTGCCAAGAACATTGCATTCCCAGCATCAATAGGTGAAGAACACTGTAACTACTTTTAGGCAGAAACCATCTATTATTGAAATAGAAAAACAGAAGAATGAAATATTTTAGTCATGAAGTAAGCCAAACTAAACATTGCACACAATACTGTAACCAAATATTCAAATTTGCCATGGAATTGTGCCTAACTAGAATATAATAACCAGTCATATTTGTATCTTCCTATAAAGTAACTGAACTAATACATCCTGCATAGCTAGTGCCAAGTGTCTCCATGGAATTGATAAGGAAATACAACAAAAACTGTGGGTTTTGCCAAAAGTAATGAAATTAGGCTTGATGTGTAAGTTAGAAGAAAGTATAGAGGGATCAAAGCAGATAATGCCACTTTATAGAAAAGGGGAAGTATATTGTTTATTCTAGAAATTACAAAGCATTTTCGTTTGAGATATATATGTAGATTCAGTCATTTAGGGTTAATTTCCATCACCAGCTCCCATTCAGTGATCTAAGTGTAACTTAGCACATTTTCAGAATTGTCATGAAGTCATCAGGGGACGTTGAAGACTTTATTAACTGAAATTTCACAAAGAAATTTCTGTTAGACTTTCACACTTTTATCTAAAAGATTAAAGGAAAAATACAGATGATAATGGATACTGTAATAGTGAAAAGAGTCATGCAGAATATCATAGTGAGGTATGTTTATGATAATGCTTGGAATGTGCCTATGCCCCCCAAAAATACCTTTTCTTGCATGGCGAAAACATTCTGTATCCTTGCTTTTACTGAGAGCCATGAAACTTACAAATAATGTTATACAGGGATTATGAAAATAATGTGTATATTTAAGGAAACAGATAATTACAATCAGAGAAAATTCTGAATCAGTGTGAATATACATAAAAGATTGATATACAAGAATATATAAACTTTAATTTTACGGCAAAAAGTTAGAAGGGCCAATGTCAAAAAAGGCCTGTTTTGTGATATGCCTACCACAGAACTGGAAGTATTTGCTTCTATAAGTGTTATAAAGGCTAATGTCTTCAGGGCATAAGAGACGCCACAAGAGCAATACTTCGAAATCCAAATTTATTGAAAATCTTGTATTCTAACATAAGACTTATTGCCACAATAAGCGACCCAAAGCTTCAGGTTGTGTTTTTACTATTCTATATTTTCCCTTAAGTGCCATTTTCAGTCTACAAGTAATAGATTTTACATGAATGTATAGCAGAATTATCAAAAGGTTTATGATTTTTAAGCCATAAAATGTTAGAAAACTTCAGAAGAAATCAATTTAGGAGGGATGGTTTAAATATCAACAGCAGTAAATATTGTAATTTATTAATTAATCAAGAAAAATACATTTTTACAATGTTTTTGAAAACATATTGTATATAGAGATATATTTTTTCTTTCTTTTTTCTTTTTCATTATGAAAAATAGTTATTTTCAGTATGTAAAAAAATATCTTTAAAAGGATTAGACTGATTAGGCATAGAAAAAAGTCTATTTCTTGAATTATTATTAGCAGAATTTCAATCATGACATTGGCCTTTCTTGTTCTCAATGCTAGAATTCAATGGAATAGTTACTATGAGGATAGATATTTTCGATGAGAAATGCATGTCTGATTAAAGGTGATACCTCTGCATCAGGAAGGCCACTTGAAAAAAAAAAAAATGCTGCAATTTGCCATCCTTCCAAAACTCTTTGTCTTCTACTTCATTATTTCTTACTTACATCCCATTGTTCTCAAAATCATAGTTTATTTTCTTATCAATTCATCCTTTCATCCTCCTTATTCTTTTTGTGTGGGTGTCAGATATATTGAAACTACCAGACTGGTTTGAAAATATAGAGAAATATAGAGAAAAGGAAAATTTCCAAAATGGCTAGGCACATCAGCAATTGAAATTTGCCCAGTTTTTAGGTATTTATCCACAGGTTGTTCATATCCCTTTTCTTCTCTCATACACATTTATTTCCCTTATCAATTCCTCCTACCTCCTACTCTTTCTTCACTTTGCTGTGCTTTTTCAGCCACTACTACTTGTGCTAATTCAAATAGTAATATTACTAATGTTTCAAATATTACTGTTGATGCTGTCATTACTACTAACTCCCAGTAACAGACACTTAAGGAGCAAATTGAACCAGCCAGATTGACCCTGCTTGTTATTCTGTGCTGTTTTGAAATAATCCCAAACTGCTGATTGAAAGTTTTTTAAAATGTTCTAGCATTTGAAACAGGAATGTGATTTAGGCCCAAGTTCTCTATCCTCAGAATTTACCATCTGATGTCACATTAAGTGTCTGTAACTACTACCAGTGCTGCTGCTACAGCTGGTAATATTGCCTACTACTTCATAGACTAACATTCTTGCAGGATGCTATTGCTATTAGTATTACTGTTTCCATAGCCAAAACTGCTGTTACTCAGTTACTGAAACATTTTTTTTTTTTTCATGCAGGATATTGCTAAGTACTTAGAATAAGCTTTAAGTGAAAGTGAAAAAGGATACTGATGGTGACAAAGCAACTCTACAGCCACAGTGAATTGAGAAATCTGTCAATTTATGTTTTTAAGAGTATTTTCAGAGTATTTTATGATTTCTCAGTTTGCAGTTTGTTAATGTTGTTTATTGTTAATGTATGTTATCTTCATTGTTAACAGGTGATGGAAGTTGGTAGATAGGTATATTATGTATTATGTATTATTGAGGCTTGGATATGATGTTCTAATATTTATTTTTTCAAGGAAGACTATTCAATTTATTGTTGCCAGTAATATGTAATGTTAATTGTAGTTTTGTTATTTGAACATTTGTTTATACATAGATGGTTCTATAAGTGCTCAGCCAACAAGGAGTCAATTAGTAGTCAGAGTGACCTCATCTGATTTCCCCTTAATTTGAATTTTTGGATTCTTTTTTTTTTCCCTTAATGCTAATTACATCATTACTGTTAACATCATTATTATAAGGATATTATTAAGAATATTAATCCTTCAGAGACAGGTATGGGTGTAGCTGTAATGACTTGCAAGATTGACGGCTGTACACAGCTTGGGCCCAGCCACAAAGTCTAGATTGTTGTTTCATATTACCTTACAATAAATTCAGGCTCCATCATCATAGGATTAATGGCAATGTAGAATTTTAAGTAAGGTTTCTCTAAATTAAGGAAAAAGGCAAACGGAGATACATAAAACCACATAGTGAACAAGTGATTGACTCCTTAATGGCTAAACACTTGTGGAGCCATTTTGTGTGACTACAATTAACCCAGTGCCGACGGGTAAAAATGTTTGGTAAGTGAACGTAATAACGGGATTATTGGCGCGCATCAGCAGTTTCCCCTGTTTGCGTTCGGCTTGATTGGTAGTTTGCAAGCAACATTTAGCACTTAAAAGCTTTTATTTTGCTATGATTTATAAAGATATTATAATTTTGAAGGTTTACCTTCATTATAGATGCCATTGCCTAAAATTTTTACCATATAAATGAAGCCGCTGCTATCGGAGAAAAACAAACTCCATCTGATAAGCCAGTGGCGCGGGAATGGGCATGATGCGATGCCATCCGTGTTTCAGTCCACAACAGCCATGGCATGTACATACATGCCACCCGTCGGCTAGGGGTTAATAAAGTAAACTCACAGTAGGCATGGCATGTATGTCCATGTCATCACTGACATAAATTATTTAAAGTCCAGATCTTCATTCTTGTAGCTGAAGACAACAATTTTATCAACTGAATCATATAACTGCCATAAAGAAAATTTTGCTTTGATCAGACAGCATGTGAGTGATAATAAGATAATGGCCAGTCATATGCATGCAATGCAAAGCCATATTTTGAAAGAAAGAAAAAAGGTGTATTGTTACCATCTTGGATAATTTGGTCCACTATGTTAGAATAGGTCACTATGAATATATTCTAGACTGGTAATTTTGTACAAAGATAAGTGTAATTTGGTGATTTGAACAAGCAAGGGGAAAGTTACCATACAAGGCCAAAGAAATTTTTTACCTCATGCCATGATTTGGAAGGCCTCATATTAAGGCATACATGAAGCTTTGGGGCACCTTGAAAGAAATGGTGACAGTACCCAATCATGCAGGTCCACCATGACATCATCCTCTCATGGTCGACCACCCCTTTTGCCAGAATGTCTTCACATGTGGTTGAGCTTGCTCGAAATTGATCACACAAAACAGTAATGTGCCTATTAGGCCCTGGCTACATACTTTGAGGAGAAGTAGTTCCTTAAAAGTAGGATTAAAGACTCTTCTTGGCCTCAATACCTAAATGACCGTTTATTTCATAGCCTCTAGCACAGAAAGAGGGAGTACTAAGTTTCCTATGTGTCTGTTTCTTTCCTACAAGCAGCTGACTCCACATACATCCTGACATTCAGTATGGCATTTGGGGCTCCCATAGTCATTGGGTTAAAAGCATACCAGTAAGTTTATGTATGTACATAGATAAATGAATATGAAATATATACGCACACTCGCACACGCACACCCACACACACACACGCGCACACACACACGCGCACACACACACACACACACGTATATGTTCATGTATATTCATATTTATATATGTTATCACGATGTTGCCAATTATTTTAGGACAGATATGCCATTATGGAAAGGTTGGTTTGCTGTTATAGTAGTTTTTTCTTTCCAGTAAGAAGTAATGAGATGTATTCATTATAAATTACAATGATAATGAGAACTGTTTGACCAGTTATATATGTGTGTCTTCCCTTGGATTTCATAGAATTAAAAAGAAAAATGTGTTTGTAACAGCTCTCTGCTTTTCCATTGTGTACAGTTTAGCTTTTTACATAAATCATGTTGGTTCCACTTGCACTATAGCATGTAGTCCTACTAGAACTTGTACTTTTCCAACTCCTTTATTATTTGGGAACAAGAAATTGACCCAAAATTGCTGTGCCTTTCTGTGTTTGTAAGTAGATTGGCTCTGGTTGTTATTCTGTGCTGTTATAATTTTTTAAAGAAGAGGGAATAATTGATTTTTGTAATACAAAGTTTGTAAGGTAAATATATATTCTTGTAACTTCAGATAAGCTCAATCATAGCTCTGTGGTGACCAGGTTATTTGATAGTTGACATAGTCAGCTATACATGGGAAAAATATTACTCATAAAATACATTGTCACAGTCTTGGTAGCGTTTTTTTTTTTTATATATCCCCGTTTACAGAGATTCATGTTCAATGAAAATTGATGTTATTAAACTTATTTGATATCTGAAAAGGAAGATGGATTTACCCCAATGGTGCTGGGTAACCACACTGTCTCCTGTTGTTTTCTTTTGTGAGATTTGTTTGCACGCAGATGGCTCCACAAGTTCTCACCCACCAAAAAAGGTTTTTAGGATATATGTATATTCATTTTTGTCAGCTAATCATTCTAAAAAAAGAGTAAACAGCTGATCTTGGTAGGGCTCTCCTCTAACCACAACTCTGAACACTGCAACTACTACCCACCCCTCAATGCCTACTGGCACATTATCCACCCAAGTCAAGACTCAATCTCTAGGAGACATTCCTGCTCTCTCAACTTCCTCAACTTCATCACCTCTACCCCCACAACCTCCTTCATCAATCACCCCTTCCTCCCTTATTACTACTTTACAGCCTTATTCGCCACCTCTCCATAATACTACCCTCCTTAACAATACTTCCTCTTCCACACGTCCCTATCCTTCTACCACACCAACTCAACAAATATCTTAAATACTCTGTTTAGCCCAGTCAAATTGGACCAATTTTTTGGGATCCCCCTTACAGTTCCTTACTCAATAATTGATCCCTCTGGCAACCCCATTCCTTCAGAACCTCATCAAATCCTTAATACTTGTACCAGAACTGTGTCTATCTCCCAGCAAACTGCCCTATTGATAACAAAGATTGGTCAAATTGTGGAGAAGATTTACTCGCCTGCCTCAAGGACCATGATGTAATATCAGTACAGTGCTTCTCCATTCCTCCTAGAGGTCATCATAAGAACCCCACCAAGACTGACAAAATTACTTTCCATTGACATGACCTTCCCTTTAATATCTACATTGGCGGAGAATCCCTCCCAGTCCGACCATACCAACCTCTTCCCCATCATTGTCAAAACTTTTGGCGTTTAGGGCATCCTGCCAAACACTGCCGTTCCACAGCCCGATGCCCCTTATGTGCCCAACCTGGTCATAACCAATCAAACTGCTCTGCACAATCACGTACATGTGCTAACTGTGGGAGCCCCCATAATGTGTTTTATAGAGGCTGCCCCACCTACAAGTTTGAGTCTGTGGTAGCAACTCTGATACAAACTTGGTCTCACTCTGTGTGGAGCCAGACAGGAAGCACGTTGACAAGGTTTCTCTCATACTCCCTACTCCAGTAATGTTGCTTGATCAGCCCCTCTCCCTCCTTCCCAAGATGTTCCTACACCCTCCCCATACCTACTTACTTCCCCACTTCCACTTCTACCTCCAAACTTCCCCAGTCAAATTTTTTTGCCACTCAAAATCCAGACACTCCAATCTCAACTACAGCCCCAACACCATCCCTCTCCCTCCCTGCACTACCCGCAGCAGACAGACTAAACATTCCACCCCTTCTTCTCCTACCACACACTCACCCCCACCTACCTTTGCCTTTACTCCTCAGACACCAGTCTCCTCCCCCCCCCCCATCTTGAGAAAACTTTTGTCTCACAAAACTCTCCAACCAACTTTATTGCAGAAACTCTTAAAGATATTCAAAACTCTCTGCTTGAGTCCCAAAATGACGCTGATAACCCTTACCCATCCTCAAATTCCACAACTCCCACTCCCTCCACACTCAAAGTGACTGCCGATATCCATCCTCCTCCTACTCATATTCTCCCTACTCCCTCCCAACACAGCTCATCCCCTCAGCTCCAACTACTGCCAATATCCATCCTCCTCCTACTCATATTTCCCCTGCACCCCTTCCTCCTACTCCCTCCCAACACTACCCATCCCCCTTAGATGTCCATCCTTTCCCTACTCGTATTTTCCCTGCACCCCTTCCTCCTAGTTCCAGTACAAGTATTAAGAGAGAGGTGAGGTTCGGCAGGAATGGTTATGCCAGTGAGGTCAGTTAGAGTAGATAGTGCATAAGCTTAGGATTCAGATGAAACTGTAACAAGGCATGAACTTTGCCTACTTGTTTCTAGAGACGCTGTTGAAAGAGAAGGGTATTTTCGGGGTTAGGGGCTATGGGGGGAAACAAAGAATTGATCCCACTCGGCTGGGCCAGAGAGAGAGTACTCAAAAAATTTGCAGAGGTGGAGGCATTAGAAGGACTAGGGCGGGAGAAAGATAGGGTGGTGTGGAGTGGAGTAGTTCTGTGGGGGGGGACAATAAGGATGAAGAGTAGTAACAAGGGAAGAGGGGTTATACATTGAAGATGGAGATGGAGTGGAGCATATTGGGAGAATAAAATTCTGAAGGTTGAGTGATGACTTGGGTGGGTGGTTCAGAATATAGTTGTCAGTAAACGTCGAGGAAGGGATATTAGTATCAGTGGTCAGAGCCATAGTCAAAGGAGGGGCAGGGGTCAGAAAACCATCAAAATCAAATTCTGATAGATAGTTGATGAAGGTGCAAGCCTTAATGCCCCTTAAGGATAAAGAATCATTATTGGCCATGGTGAAATTTAATATAATGGGGAAAAGAAAATCTACCCCTCAAGGTCCCCATAAGGGGTAAGGGCTAGGCAATTAACCAAGGGAATACCCAGCCCATGGCTTCTGGAAGCTGTTCGTGACTTATTCAAAGCAAGCCTTTCATCCATTCAGCATGGCTCTCACAACTTTGGAATGGGACAGAAGGAAATAGAGAAGATATGGAAGAGGAAAGGGGAAGAAGAAAAGACCAAGCAAAATTAGTTGTGGTGAGGACTGAAGCCCAAGGTACGGGCATTCCCATACATTAGGCCTCAATCTCTGTCCCCAACAACACACACACAACAACAAGCAAAGTTATTAGGAGGGAATGGGCATGGGATTGGGAGGGACCTGTGCAATATTCCACATTACTTCCCTTAACAATTTCAATCTAATCACCCACATTAATCCCTTTCTTCCTGAAGGGCTGTATGACTTCTGATATGTAATCATTTAATCCCTCTTTACCCTTTTCACTATTGCACCTTTGTTGTGCTATATGGCCTTCTATGTCTAGCACATCTATTTTGCTTTGTAACCATTTACCATTAACCAACACAAACAGCAGAAAAAAAAATCAAATTCAACCTCATTAAGACTGTACTGTTGTTAAAATATAAATTTCCTGACCCTATTTATTGCATCTCTTTAAATAAAATGTATAATTACAATAAATAATTAATTAGCAAAAATGTAATATAACCAATCAGTTTAATAAATTTAATAATTTGCAATAACTTAATACAACCAATTAATCTGGAAAAAAGCTACAGAAGATATAATAATATTTTAGAGAAAAATCCATCATCATCCTACTGCTTTTACTTGGTAGTAATTGGAATTGAACATTCATAAACTAAACTTCATTCACAAACTATGGAGAATTGCATTCTGCAGTAAAGGTAAAATAAGATTTTTATTTATTTATTTTACATCATTTATTATGGGCAAATATGTACATGAGCATTTTGTTCATAGAACTATGACGTAAATATACAAAAATAGAAACTTTGCTACGTTATGCATCAATTAAGACATGAACAAAACTTTTACAATGTTGTATGTGTATCAGTACTCTATTTCAACAAAAAAAGTACTTTTTCCAGTTCAACATATTAAGGTTATATAAATATGAACTCAATAAATAAAGATAATTTATAGCATGGCATTACTGGAGTCAGTTACCAAGTTTATGAATATACATCTATAGACAGAGAACTGGAAGAACCACAGTCATACAGTTTTATCACTAATCTTTGAGAAATTCGAAAAACTATTTTCCCTCATTCCCCACTTTTATACAATAATGATGCACACAGTCCTCGGAAATTAGTAACCTACAGTGTACAACTACAGTTTAGGTATAGAGAACACACACGGTGCCATGCTATAGCTGCCTCATGGTAGCAAGACAAAATTTATAGCATTTAGTCCAGTATTTCCTTCTAGATTCTGCATCACATATCATAGATTTGAGTATTATACAATATATCTAATAGATGAAATAACATGATTAAAACCATAACTATACAGTTTATGTATAAAATATAACGGAGTGAAGTTTCTGTAAGCAATTAAATACCATAAAAAGAAAGAAAAAATTCAGCCAAAGGCAAATAGTAATATGTGGCTGCATAAATGCCTTTTTCTACATAATACTTTCAGCTTTTCTTCAACTATATCAAAATTACTTGTTTATTCAAAATCCAGACACATCTGAATTTATCTACAATTTAGAATTTATCAGTAAAGCTGATTTTAAATCATCAGCTTTTTTTTTTGGTTCTGTATAACAAAACTTGAAAACATAGGTTTCAAGCTATCTTCACAAAGAGATCAATAAAATGTGGAGAAATACACATTTTTTCTTCTGTACATAATAATGATCATATTTAATGTTACATACTCTTACTTGTGTCACAGGAAATCGCAGAAAGAACACATCCCCAGATATTTAATATCTTTCAAGGAATCCTCAAAAGATATATATAAAAATAATGAAATTTAAAATAATAACATGCATAATCAAAAATAATCATCATATTATAATCATTATTATTGCAATAACAATAATAATAATTAATAATAATAATAGCAATAATATTATTAATAATAATTAATTTATAAAAAATAATAATTAACAATAATTAATGATAATGATCATGATGACGATGAGGATGACAATGATGATGAGGGTAATAATAATGGCAGTAATAAAAATAACAATAATGATAACTTATGATATTAAAAGTGAACGAGACTAGCCTCATTCTAGGGTTACAAGTGTTTGAGAAAACTGAATATAAGAACAAATAAAAACAAAGTGATCAAAGATATACAAATTATAGTACGTTTACATTACATGCTCATATACTTATATTTTTGTTTTTTTTTGCAAGATTACACATGATTTAAATAATGATTAGCTCTTACCTTTTGGAAAAGGAACATAGGTTACATATCTTTTAACCCTCTACATTATACAATAATAAATACAGTTTTGTGCTGTTATATATTTCCACTAAAAATATTAAATTGGGAATAAATTCTTACAAACAATGATCCTTATATACACAATTGGTGATGGTTCAAACACAAGAAGAAAAATCTTTGCAATGGTATAAGTCTTATCTAAAAATGAAATATGCACACCAAACAGAATAACTACATCTTATGCACACGAGGTCAGGAATGAGGAGTGCAGGCCTTTGATGAAAACGTACTTACACAAACAAACAAAAAATATATGTGATAGGTGAGTATGAGTGTTCTGCATATGTGCGTAAATACATGTATGTGTGAGCACATGTAAGTGCGTATATGTGTGAGCGCATGTAAGTGCATGCATGAGTGAGTGAGTGAGTGAGTGAGTGAGTGAGTGAGTGAGTGAGTGAGTGAGTGAGTGAGTGAGTGAGTGAGTGAGTGAGTGAGTGAGTGAGTGAGTGAGTGAGTGAGTGTGTGAGAGAGAGAGAGAGAGAGAGAGAGAGAGAGAGAGAGAGAGAGAGAGAGGAGAGAAGAGAGAGAGAGAGAGAGAGAGAGAGAGAGAGAGGGGGGGAGGAAGAAGAGAAGAGGAAGAGGAAGAGAAGAAGAAGAAAGAAGAAGAAGAAGAAGAAGAAGAAGAGAGAGAGAGAGTGTGTACGTGTGTGTCAGTGAGTGAGTGAGTGAGTGAGTGAGTGAGTGAGTGAGTGAGTGAGTGAGTGAGTGAGTGAGTGAGTGAGTGAGTGAGTGAGTGAGTGAGTGAGGGGGGGGGGGGAGTCCATGTGCGTGTGAGTGAACGAGTGAGAGTGAGTGTGAATGAGAATGTGAGTGCGTGCACTTGTGTGTGTGGGTATGTGTGCAGGAGCATGTACATATACAAGTGCTTAAGTGTTACACAAGTGTGTACCCAATTGAGGAAAATAAGTGTGTCTACAAAATAATCATGTTATGTGTTTGACTACAAGCCTAGTCATGAGGATGAATATGAGAGTATTAACATCTGTGTATACACATATAAATACATTTGGAAAAAAAAAGTTTTACAAGTAACACATACTAAACACATAAAAACACTTAAAACAACAACTGAGTATTCCCAGGGTTTTACAATGGTTACCCTTTTAAATTTAGGACTGACCAAAATAGTTTTAAGTACAACCACAATATGTTTCTTGCTGTAGCATGTGCATGCATATATGATTGGGTGAGTGTGTAAATGTCAGAATAAGAGAATAAGAGGTAGAGAGGTAGAGAGGAGAGGGAGAGGTAGAGAGGGAGAGGGAGAGGTAGAGAGGGAGAGGTAGAGAGGGAGAGGTAGAGAGGGAGAGGTAGAGAGGGAGAGGTAGAGAGGAGAGGTAGAGAGGGAGAGGTAGAGAGGGAGAGGTAGAGAGGTAGAGAGGGAGAGGTAGAGAGGGAGAGGTAGAGAGGGAGAGGTAGAGAGGGAGAGGTAGAGAGGGAGAGGTAGAGAGGGAGAGGTAGAGAGGGAGAGGGAGAGGTAGAGAGGGAGAGGTAGAGAGGGAGAGGTAGAGAGGAGAGAGAGAGAGAGAGAGAGAGAGAGAGAGAGAGAGAGAGAGAGAGAGAGAGAGAGAGAGAGAGAGAGAGAGAGAGAGAAGAGAGAGAGAGAGAGAGAGAGAGAGAGAGAGAGAGAGAGAGAGAGAGAGGAGAGAGAGAGAGAGAGAGAGAGAGAGAGAGTGTGTGTACGTGTGTCAGTGAGTGAGTGAGTGAGTGAGAGTAAAGAAAATGAATAAGTGTGATTCACTGACCAAGTAAGTAGTATGTGATTCACTGAATGAGTGAGTAAGAGTGATGCATTGCATGAGTATGGGTGTGTGATGTTCTGAGAGAGTAACACTGATAACACTGAAGACAAGTTCAGACCGCAAAATCATTGTGACTTTATTCCTTCACTCTTCCATCAGTTTGGGATACATCCAGCAAGCACTGTTAACCATTCTAATCAATAAGAATATTTTACTGATAGTAAACCTTCAGCATGAATCACCAAAACCATCTCATTTTTACATAAATCATTAGGTTACAAAATAAGAAGAAAATCTTAATATGAATCAAACCTCTTTATATATTTCTTGTGAGCATATTAATCCATTGGATCCGGTTGATGTGACCATCATATCAGGGAAGAATTTAGATGAAGGTTATGCTGTTATGGAAAAATTTGGCTGAGGGCCTGGGTGATGGGAATGTATCATGAAATATTCAGGTTTGTGCATGAGTGCACAAAGCTTTTGGAAGATTTGACTCAGTGGGCATCTAGGAAGGGACTCATGCATTATTTCCACCAATAAACAAGGGTGGAATGTACCATTTGTGAGCCATGGCTGGATAAAAAGAAAATATTTCCATGGGCAGGGTCCTATTTGTAGCTGCCCTTGTTATTTTTAAAACTACATAAGTAACAAAATGTTATTTATCGTTACTGCACAGAGTTGTAGACTACTTAGAGAGATGATATGGAGTTTGTGCAAGGAAAATAGTCTATTACTGTCTTGATACAGCATATAAAATGACAATTATAAAACATGAAAATGGAAAAAAGCAAAACACACTTATGCAAAGGGGAGGCAAGGAGTCTTGACACCACACAAGAGCATTTGTGTGGCCCAGGCCTATAAGCCACACATCCAGAAGAGTCACCACCCAAGTAAGCCTAATGCCCAAATTTTCGTTACCAAGGCACCTGGATCCAACAGGTTATACATATTACAATTTTCATG
>NW_020868767.1:152179-176232 GCF_003789085.1 Penaeus vannamei
TACATATTAAAGTTTAACCCAATAAAACATTATGTTAATGCATTTTCTGATAATTAGTCCAAAAACACCTTTTAAATTCTTTACAGATAAATTTATGGAGCACATAGGTTGCTTTGTGGTTTGCATGAGAAAAATAATATTCAGTGTAGACATGCTGTCAACATTCAACATTTTCATTCAAAAAAATATATTTTGACCTCTATTTCTTTGAAGGACATTACTAACAATCTAAATATTGAATTGCTCTCTCTCAGAACCTATAGAAATTGACTGATATCTAAAATTATATAAAAATAATAAATTCTATTCATTACTTTGTTTGGAAGCCTATATATGGTCTACTTCCATCAAAAAGGTGAATAAAAGAGAAACTTAAAATTATTAGATATTTTATATTACAGAAAGGAATAGAAAATGTACATATTCTCTGAATTCTTTCCTTCCCTTTCATGTTGATAAGTTCTACCACCTGTCACCAAATGATGGTCGCTTTCCTCCCCTACCACCTCCCCTACTACCCCCCTTGCCAAAATCTGGACGTCCACCACCCCGACCTCTCTTACTCCCAAAGTCTGGTCGTCCACCACCTCTACCGCCCCTATTGCCAAAGCCTGGTCGTCCACCTCTACTACCACCCCCTCTGCGAAACTCTGGTCGTTCGCCTCCCTTACCACCCCCTTTGCCGTAGTCAAATCGTCTAACACCCTTACCTTCTTCTTCGCCATAATCAAATCGTCTAACTCCCTTACCGCCCCCTCTACCAAAATCTGGCTTTCCTCCTCCTCCTCCTCCTCCTCTACCGCCTCTCTCATCATCTCCCGACTGACCATCTCTCCTCTCATTTTCTGATCTTTCCAGTTCCTCTTTGGCTTTTTCTTCCTCTTCTTCTCTCTTCTTTTTCATTATCTGTGCACGCATAGAGGCCTTCAAACCAAAGCTCATAAAAACCTGCAATGAAGAGAAAAGCAAATGGACAACATATAACATACAATACACACACAGTATAAGTATATAAACCCATATTACTCCTAATAGATAGGGGTAATTACAGGCATATGTAATCAATGTCAAATTACATGTCACTTCCTCTTAAATCAACAACAAGATCTCACCTTGGCTCGGTCTAACTTTTCTGGATTTTTCAGGGTGTTATTGAGAAATTCTTCCGATGACTTAATATAATCCGGCACTGCATCCATTGCCTTTTCCTGCAACACTTCATTCTCCCTCATCAACTGTATAATCTGTAATAAAATATTATTGCTTAATCATGGAGGAGGAGGAGGAGGAGGAGGAGAGGAGGAAAAAAAGAGGAGGAGGAGGAGGAGGAGGAAGGGGAAGAAGAAAAGGAAGAAGAGAGAGAACAAGAAAAGGAAGAAAAGGAAGAAGAAGAGAGAAAACAAGAAGAGGAAGAAGAGATATAATAATAATAATAGTAATAATAATAATAATAATAATAATAATAATAATAATAATAATAATAATAATAATAATAATAATAATAATAATGAAAGAAAGAAAAAGACAATGAAGATGAAGAAGAAGAAGAAAACGAAAGAAGAAAAGAAGTGATAGAAGACAAATAGAAAGGGGTGTGAGAGAGGCAAAATGAATAAGAAACAAACAGGTATATTATATGCACCTACAGACTAGTGAGAGTAAATATTAGAAAAGTCACAATAATATTGCATATCCTGTAAGATTTAACTCCTCTGAATAATAGAATATGATATAATCTGGTAAGAACAAGTTTTCTCTTTATCTTTTTGAAACAGAAGTCACTACAAAATACAACAAACAAGAATAGGGTTATAATCTCAAAGCAAATGAATAGGCAACTAAAGAATAGAACACTTAATCAACATATCAGCACTATTGGGACGCCAGGATGATGTCGTATCATGTCAAGGCAGACCTCTCCTCATGCCAGGATGATGTCTTTACATTAAGTGTGGTCAAGCCTGCTAAAAGTTGTGCACGCTAGTCAGCTGTGTGCTTGTTTGGCCCTGGCTGCATTTGCTAAGGAGATATAGGCACTTAGAAGTGGGCTTATGGCCTCATTACTTAAACAAAGGTCTATGCCACAGGGAAAAAAAGAGCAGGGTAATCTTATGTTTCCTGTGCTTCTGACTCCACATGCACCCTGATGTGTCATTCAGTAAGGCAGTGGAGGCTCCCAGCATGAATAGATTCAGAGTATCAACATCGTAATCTTTGCTCTGTCATAGTGAAACAAGCATAATAAGACAATGGAGAAACAAAAACACTAAGATGAGTGATTGGGATGCAAAAAAAAAAAAAAAAGGACCCATACCTTTTGCTGAATATCCTCAACTGCGAGGCAAGTCACCTTGATTTTGTTCAACTTTATGTTTTCCTTTTTAAGGGTTTTAGCAAACTTCTTCTCCTCCTTCATCATCAGCATTAAGGCTGAGCTATCGGGCGCTCGGCTAACTCTGCCAATGCGCTCACAGTACTCACTGAAGAAAAGGGGAATGATTTAAGAACATGGACTGTCTTTCAGTCTTTTTTTTCATCTACAAAAAAGAAATGAACTACAGAATACAAGTCAACCTACTCTTCAAGTTGTAATAAACAACCTACATACAGGTTGCTAATCAGTACCTAAAGATCAAATTGACTTCTGTACTGAAAATATATCACAGAGAAAGTCTAACTGATTCACAACTTGCTGATCCAACCATGTCATGCTCATACATACCTGACAGTGTTGGGAGGGTCATACTGTATGACTAAATCCACTCTGGAAAAGCAGTGTCCCTTGATGATATCAGTTGTGCACAACATGATCCCAAATTTGGTATTTTTGAACATAAATATACTTTTCTTTTGTTTATATTCATCTTGTGATTCCTGGCCGAGGAGAAAGAGAGAACAAGCATTAATGATGGATGGATGAATGCTCATATGATGTTTCTTTCCTCTAACATATAGATAGATACCTGTAAACAAGAACATTCTCTCTCAATCTCTCTGTTTCTCACTATCTCTGTGACTGTGTCTGTCTGTCTATCTTTCTCTGTCTGTTTGTCTCTGTGTGTCTCAGTGTCTGTGTCTGTGTCTAGGTGTGCTTTTGCATGTGTAGCAAATAAGTGAATGGTGTTTTTTTCAACCAGCTCCTCGCCTTCCAATTGGCCGATATATATAACATAAGAAATGTTTAGTAGGAGGAGTTAGTAACTTCCATAGATATGAGCTGCAATACATTCTAGATGGTACTGCAACATGATAATAACCAAAAATGGCCTACTGATAAAATTACTTGTCACAGCAGAAGCAGCAGTTATCAAATTTATAGTCTTCCCTTCGCCTTTATCTAAGCTCCCCTTCACAAAAGGGAAGGGCAAATTGTTTTCAGGAAATAAATTCATGCATATCTAATACATTTTACATGAATACATTACATATATAAACTTTCTATGTGACAGAAAATCACATTTCTGCAATTTATTAAACATTTTGAAAAGTAATCAATTAATTTCCTTAAAACAATTTTGGCCTGATACATAATACAAGTCTAAATGATATTGGAAATTACGGGAAAAAAATTTACAAACTTCAGTTCTTTTCTTCGAATGCTATTACTCAACCAATCTGTGAGTTGATCGTAGGATTTTATAGGGAATCTTTAAAAGAAAGAAAAAAGTAATTTGTAATGCATTTTGCCTTAGAAATTACTTTAAAAAACACACAATTTGAAATTTCTAAACTGACCTAAGTCAAAGGTGGGAATTGAGGTTTATCTTTTTTTACATATTCATTTGATTAGAAGTTACTGAAGCGAGACTGAACATTGTCTTTCTATTATTTTGCCATTCAATCTCTCTTGCAAGTAAATTCATTCTTTGCTTTATCAAAAGAAACAATTTCATATTCTACCAGTCTACCTAAACTTATTTCAATATCACGAACCCTTATTCCTGTACAGGAGTTTGGTCTACATGGGTTCATTTTGGAAATCCCCCCAGACAATCCCCTCATGTGCAACACCACTATTAATTTCTGCATTACCAAACAAAAAATAAAAAATCCAGGAAACAAAGATCAACACAAAGAGAATCAGAACAGTAGCAACTTACGCGTAAATAGAGAACTGGCAGTCCCAGCTTGAAGAACAGATAGCCATAAAATTCAACCTCCTTGTCGTCTCTCATGAAAACCATGACCTTCCTTCTTCTGTTTTTCAAAGTGATGGAGAACAACACTTGAAACTTTTTGTCTGTCGGACAGACGATGTACACTGCAAAAATACAGGAATATTAATTACAGAATCTTATCTCTCTCTACACAACTGTGTAAGTTAAAATAATGGGAGCTTAGCGCAACTGAAAAGAACAAGTTTTTGGGGCATAACATTTTATAATCATAATTTCTATCATATGAATAACCAAAGTTGTGAAGATTTCATCATTATTTATAAAAATAGCACTAATAATAATACAATTAGAGGTTGACAGTATGTTAATTTTTAAACTTTTACAAACAAGAATGTGAATATCTATTTTCACATATGGATGCACATATCTTAATAAGCCACAAATATGGATTTTAAACTTTCAAAGAGTTTTAGCTACAAATAATCAAAAGTTTGAAACTAAAAGATGAGTCAAAATATAGCATTATTACATTAAGAAATAGAATCACAAATATTATGAGTGTTACCATACAGACACTGACACTCACACTCACTCTCTCTCTTTCTCTTACTCTTTCACTTTCACTCTTACTCATATTTGGCACATAATTTTGGGTCTCACTTTCTTGAGTTCTCAAGATATGTACAAACCTTCACATATCATGTCAAACAGATATACCTTGCTCGAGGTTATTTGGCACATGTTCAGGTTGTGTCACTTGTTGCTGTTGTTGCACACGTTCATCCGGTTCCATCATCTGCCAGTCACTTGGGATATTTTCCACGGGGTTGGCTTTTAGTGTAAAGTTTGCAATGGACTGCATGTTGGCGTTGCTGGATGAGCTAAACAGCAAGGTATGCCTGGGTTCTGAGGAACAAAATCCAGCCTTAGCATGACTCCATCTTACATCTCCTTGTAGCAGTAATACTTTTAAAACAATTTCAAAATCATCTATAATGTAACAATGTGAAAAATTTAGCAGTGAAGGCACATGCAACAAGCCCCTACCTGGTATCACATTTAAGACCTGCTTCAGCATCCTTGTAGCACCCATACCAGTTATGGAATCTGGGTCGTCCAGGACTAAAAAGCGCATTTTGAATTGTCTGAAGGGGAGAACCTCCAGCAGCTGTTCAGGTGTACCCACAATGATGTTCAAAGCTTGAAATGGAAAGGTATGGTTTTGTTGGATTAAATCATAGTTTTTGTAAATGTGAATCCTCTATAATTCAAAATAAATATCTATCATCTATCTATATCTATATCTATCTATCTATAATCAAATCAATAAATATATCATAAAAAAAATACTTAGTAACCCATTGGATCTGGATGACATGACCATCTTATTATGAAAGTTTGTCTAAGAACCAAGTGATGGGAATATGCCAGCATAGAAAAATCTGGTGTAAGGCTGAATGAAATGAAAACCTTGCCAAGAGTGCACAAAGATCTTGGCGGAAGACAAGACTTAGTGGGCATAAGTAAATAGCCTGGCTGGAAGAACATCATATCTATGGAACACATTATTTTGAACGTAAGGATCTTAATCCTGTATGCAGTGAACAGCATGGCAGGTGTCTTACAGAAAACTGAATTATAAATTGTTACTTATTGCTATTCTTATTACACAGAGTTGCAGTCAAAAGAGAGATGATATGGAGTCTGTGCAAGGAAAACAGTCTATTAGCAGAGAGGTATCAGGATCCAAGGGGTAAAAAGAATTTCTTCATGCCATACAAAATATCAATCTGTAATCCATGAATACAACCAAAATTCAGAAGTGCTCACCATAATGATTATATGGGATACCCATCCTTCCTCCTGATGTCATCAACCTTGCACGGATGCGGAGGTCACATACGAAGGAATGGAAAACCTTCTGTGTCTCCAATGCTCGTTCCTCACTTGGGGACACAACTATTGCTCCAACACCTGGAAGAATATTTATAAGGGTTAACTTGTGCTGAGATGACGTGGCATACATGCCATCTACACTGCGATCTTTGTTTACTACACACAGATGGGTTCACAAAGAAAAACAGTTGCCACGGAGTCTCATCTGTTTTCCCTTTTCACTAACTTTTAGAAAGGTTTTTCTTTTTATTGCTATTATAATAATTATAATGCTAATAATAATAACAACTGTATCAATAATAACAGCATTAGGAAAAAAAACATGTTTCAGTTCAAGAAAAGGCAAAATCAAGAGAGGTCTTGTTGGGCCTCTTAACTGACTCCTTTTTGACTGAGCGCTTGTGGAGCTGTGTAAAAAAAAAAGAAAAAACATAATTAAACAAATAACTGTAGACAGTATATGAACCCACAGAAAAAAGGATTAAACATTCCAATTCTGCATTCATAAATATACATACATAAACATATATATGTAATTGTATATATAATTATATATATATATATATATATATATATATATATATATATTATTATATATATATATATATATATATATATACATATATATATGTATATATGCATATATAAATACATATACATATACATACATACATATACATATATGCATACATACATATATACATATATACATACATAACATACATACATACATATATACATATATACTTATAAACACATATACAGACATACAGACAAACATACAAACTTACAAACATATACAAACTCATATATAAACATATATACAGTATAAACCTATATATCTTCATAAATGAATAAAAAATCGGATGGACAGTTATACTGTTGGTACAATGTTGATAAATACAGCAGTTCATAATAAACTAAATCAACTGAACTCCTTGGGCACAAACACTCACCAGTCTCTGTATCCGCAATCCTATTCAACATTTCAACAATGGGGATGATGAACGCCAAGGTCTTCCCTGTCCGACTCTTGCTGATCCCGTGCACGTCCTCCCCACTCAGGATCTTTGGGATGATCTTCTCCTGCAACCTGGTCAAAGTCTTGAAACCTTTCTCCTTCAGTTTCTCTTTCATCATGTCTGACAGATCTTCTAGGTCTTCAAAGAGCTGTTTTCCCATTTGGTTGGGTTCCTCCTCCTTTTTTTTCTCCTCCTTTGTCTCCTCATCTGCACTCTGATCTTCTTCCAAATCATTCTCTTCTGCTTTTTCCTCCTCTACAAAATTCTCTGCCTGCTCTTCTTCCTCCTCAAAATCCATAACCTGATCTTCCTGCTGGTCTAAAGCCTCAGCAACATCCTCATTTTTCTTAATTTTTTTTGTCTTTTTCTTCTGTACACTTCCATTCTCACATCCTGATTAGAGAACATTTGATATGAGTAAGAATCACTCTATGCTTACAATCACAAAACAATTCTGATAAGGAATGAGAAAAAAGGATCCTTATCCGAAAAAAATTAACAACGTTATAATCAAGACTTTGATCATAAACCGCTTTCATCACTTTCAACTATAAGTACACAAATATTTACTCTTCTATCTTATTTATCAAACTGCCAACAATAAATCTTATCCTTACATAACTCTTCTTAATTCCTTCACCTCAAGAGGCTCATCTGACTTGCACTTTAGGAAACTATTTTCATCATAATCCAATAACACAGGGAAAGAAAAATCTGAACTTGTAAAAAAATAAAGTAAATAAAAAAACTGATACCAAGCTTATTATATGTTTTCATAGAATACTATCAAAATAAAATTATTGATAAAAAGGAGCAAATTATTAATGCTCGGTAATCAAGGACATCTAATCATTGGTGGAATGGTGGAATCCATCTTCATTACAAATAATAGTATTTTTTACGAACTTACCTTCCAGTGTGCCAGGGTGCTTCTTTTTTTTCAATTTCTTTTTAATCCCATTTGTTTTTATGACCGTATCTCCCGCATTCTTGATTTTCTTCTTCTTTACGATGTTCTTTTTTGGTTTGGTACCTTCAGCTAACTTGGTCATTGTGTCAGCTGCAACAACTTTAATCTGTATTCAAGGTATTCTGTTCTGAAACAGATAAGGTGAAGGAGAATGAGAAGAAATGTAATATGATTTCTTCAAATAATCACTATAGTTATCATTCACTACATGTAGCAAAAATATAGGGATTTAGTTTTTTTCTATATTCTTCTTATCTTAGACTGCTTTACACCATAATCCCCAATATAATTCCTACTTTCCCTTGCTATCAGGACTATCGCATCTGTCAGCTGTGATTGTGACATAAATGGTCATCAGATTCGTTCTCATTGTAGGAAAATGACTCTGATGATATAAATATTGTCATAATAATAATAAAAAATAACCAGTTAATGTTACCCAGAGCAATGCATACAGAAAGACGGAAATGGACACCGCCATCTCATACAGCAAAAGAAATAGTCATAATAAAGGTACAGCTTAAGCGGGCTCATTTTTACCATGAAATTTGTAAATGTCCGCAGCATATCAACGCTTAAAGACTAAGCCCCTGTCGAGGGAATAAAGAAAAGATAGAAAAAAAGAAGTTACAGTTTTCAGGTTAGCATGATACCCTGGTTTTTAAAGTGTCCCTCCCAGTAACAATTACCAAATAATTCAGCTTTCATTCAGAGAGAGAGAGAGAGAGAGAGTTGGATTTATACAGATGTTAGTTTATTAGTAGGTTAACATCTTAAACCACTGGTATATAAGTGGTGTGTACATACATGCCATGGTATTCTTAGAGCCAATCTAAGTTGTGAGTGCCATAAATGCACACTAGACATCATGAAGACTACATCAATACCAAATCATATGGAACATTATAACAGAATTCTTGAAAAAAATACTGCACAGACAGACGAGGCTAATGCTATGCTAATAAGACAATCCTCAACCACTCAGTACACATCACATGGAATTGACGGCACAAACTGTTCATTAAATTGACTATATAATTGAAACAATGAATCTATCAAAGATTATCACGGCAAATCTTTGAAATCATGACCGTGAGAAGTATACAATTTCTTTACTTTTCAGAAATGGTATCAAATCTACTGTGACATTAAACATTATTAAGTATCTGTCCATAGCTCACACATCCGCTATCCAACTGTAATAATGGAAATTTATTTTTTCTCTTACCAGAGGAATATACTAATCCAAGGAATACGCATGTTTCGCAAATGTAAACAATCTATTTGGTCTGAACACATGTTCTACTCATTCCGAGTTGTGTTATAGAGAAATGTTTAAATTGTAGTGAGAAAAATTTCCAAAACGTTCTATCTATAATAAAATTCAGTTGATGATAATTTAAATATTGCAATTAAAAATAGCTACTTTATTGAAAATATTTGACATGAAATATATCTATTAAATTCTTTATAATATGATGCGTATCGATGTAGACATGCAGGGTACAAGGGGCTACGGGAGCTTTTCTTTATTAGATTGTTTAGATTCCAAGTTAAAATAATTTAATAATCTTTGTATATTCCAAACAACTTAAAAAATAATTATTACAAATTGCTTGTGTGCATTATGCATGACATACATATGGTAAATATATACACAAGTGTGCGAACGGGATGATATATATATATATATATATATATATATATATATATATATATATATATATATATATATATATAGATAGATAATAGATAGATAGATAGATAGATAGATAGATAGATAGATAGATAGATAGATAGATAGATAAATAAATAAATAAATATATATATATATATATACATATTATATATATATATATTATATATAATATATATATATATATATATATTGTGTGTGTGTGTGTTGTGTGTGTGTGTGTGTGTGTGTGTGTGTGTGTGTGTGTGTGTGTGTGTGTGTGTGTGTGTGTGTGTGTGTGTGTGTACATATATATACATATACATATACATATACATACATATGTATATGAACACAAACACAGCAACATGGACACACAGATAAAGAGAAGCACTGCCATAGCATGAAAAGAACGTAACGTTTCGAACAAGTCAAGAGTTCCTCATCAGTCAGAGCAAGGAACAAAACGGATTTTACAACACCTGATGAGGAACTCTTCGTGAGTTCCAAATGTTACATTTTCGATCAGGGTATGTTGTGGGAATGTATATTTCTATCAGTCTATACATATTACATCGATGTATCAATACATGAATGAACAAAAACAAAAAACATGTGTAAATATGTGTGTATATACATATTACATATATAAATATATATATATATATATATGTGAATGTATATATATATATATATATATATATATATATATATATATATATATATATAATATATATATATATATATACTTAACCGTATTCATGTTGGCAAATGTGGAAAGGTATGAATGAAAACGAATATCTTCACAATACAAGAGATGGTTAAATACATCTCTCGTATTGTGAAGATATTCGTTATCATTCATACCTTTCCACATATATACATATGTACACATAAACACACACAGAGACATATAAATGAGTAAATAAATGAATACGTACATGCATACATACAAATATATATAAATATATATGTATATATATATATATGTACATACATACATACATATATATATATATATATATATATATATATATATATATATATGTGTGTGTGTGTGTGTTGTGTGTGTGTGTGTGTGTGTGTGTGTGTGTGTGTGTGTGTGTGTGTGTGTGTGTGTGTGTGTGTGTGCGTGTGTGTGTGTGTGTGCGTGTATGTGTGTATGTGTATGTATATAAGTGTGTGTGGTGTGTGTGTGTGTGTTGTGTGTGTGTGTGTGTGTGTGTGTGTGTGTGTGTGTGTGTATGCGTGTGTGTGTGTTGTGTGTGTGTGTGTGTGTTGTGTGTTGTGTGTGTGTGTGTGTGTGTGTGTGTGTGTGTGTGTGTGTGTGTGTGTGTGTGTGTGTGGTGTGTGTGTGTGTGTCCGATGTGCGTGTATGTATATGTATATATATATGTATACATATATTAAATGTATGTAAATGTATGTTTATATGTATACACACACACACACACACACACACACACACACACACACACACACACACACACACACACACATATATATATATATATATATATATATATATATATATGTATATATATATAAATATATGTGTATATGTATATATATATGCATATATATATAAATATATGTGTATATATATATATGTGTGTGTTGTGTGTGTGTGTGTGTGTGTGTGTGTGTGTGTGTGTGTGTGTGTGTGTGTGTGTGTGTGTGTGTGTGTGTGTGTGTGTGTGTTGTGTGTGTGTGTGTGTGTGTGTGTGTGTGGTGTGTGTGTGTGTGTGTGTGTGTGTGTGTGTGTGTGTGTGTGTGTGTGTGTGTGTGTTTGTGTGTGTGTGTTGCGCGCGCGCGCGTGTGTGTGTGTGAACTTACACACATTTACATTTGCATTTACAAAAGTGCGCAGACATTTAGTCAAATTTAAGAATGCAGAGATTATCTTACTGAATTCCAAATCAGTGTTCAGTATTAATTACGGTTATATCAGGTAAACGTATGTGTAATGATAATGGGTTGGCATATTTTCCTCAATACTTGAATTTCTCAAGCAGCGAATATAACACATGCGGATTGAAGGATAGATTTATAAGAACGCCATATTTCCTAGTTATGTTAAAGTGAATTTATTATTTCTAAACGCATAGATAAATTCATAATATATTCGCTTTGGATCAAAATACGTTTTTTAGACCTTAGGAATATATTTAGTTCCATATTATAGAAACCATAGTGGAAAATTGTCCGAAATTTCCATAATGCGATCCTGATATAAGAACATACACTTTAGATCTTTCTAGACACACGTGCGAGGGGGAGAGACCTCAACAAATCGCACTCGGATTTTCTCTTTTTTCTTCTCTTTTCCGTCGACGCTTTCTCCACAATGGGAACCAAAACGAAAGATAAGATTTTGATGCGAAAGATCAAGAAGACGCAGACCAAAAAGCTAAAACTGATCCAGGAGAAGGAGAAGGAGAAGGAAACGAGTGGAGAATCTACCTCAGGTAAACAAACGAGATTGAGATCCCAAAATTTAATGATTTTGTGTAAAGGGGAGAGAAAGAAGGTGAACAGAAGTAGGTTGGTGAATTCTGTGTACAGCTGTTGAAATAGGGAGGATATGTGACGGAAGACAGGAGGACATATCGATAACAAGGTAATTATTTGGGCAACACGTAGAAGCAGCCAGGGAGCCAGCTGTATTTTAAGGAAAATTATATATCCTCTCTGTGATGTAATTGGTTGTATAGCAGTGAGAGAAGTAATTGCAATCATGCATTGTGGTTGTACTTAACATACAACTTACTAATGCTGGATGATATCATATTACATTACAGCAAAATAAGATGATGGTAATTGTTTGGTATTTGTTAGGGAGGATATGAGTCATTGTAATTTTTGGGGATATGTCCGCATAAAAATTGCGACAATTTTCGTTGTTAGTCATCTCACCGTCTACAATGCAAATATGTAGGTTTTATTGCAAAGAAGCCTCCCTCCAACCCCCACATTCTTGGCCACGACAGCAGGGGAGGGCATGAAGAGTAGCAGGGAAATTGAGGATCAAATGTAAATGATTTACACAATCAGTCACTATATTGTCTAATGCAGGAGGCTATGCCCCCTGCGACCCCCCCACAGGGGGCTACCACCCCCTAACCCCTGCCAAGGGAAACAAAGTATCCTCCACGTGTTCATGTCAGGCTCGAGTGTACAACTGTCATGTGGGAGTGGCTTTTCCAAGTGTGTGACGCTCTCTCCTGCCGTGAATATGTGGAGGATTCTTTATTTTCCTGAGCGGGGATAGGGGATTGCAGGGGGCACAGTGACTGATTCTGTGTAGATGATTTGCATTTTACCCCGTAATTTCCCTAGTACCTTTCATGCCCTACCCTGCTTTTGGGGCCAAGAATGTGGGGTGTTTGGGGGTTTCTATGCAATAATTTCTATATATTTAGAAACTAGACACTGAGAGGAATCCAACGATACTACAATCATCATGATCTGTTATGTGGATGTATTAAAAAAAATTGCCCAATTTACTGAGGCAATGTAGAGATATAGAGGGTGATGTTGACTTAGTCTCTGGGTGTTGATATGCAGTTGATTATTTTTTGTCATATTGCTTTAAATATGAGGCAGAAGCGGCTGTTTATGACTATTTCATAATGTTGTGTAATGCAAATGGTAACTCTTCCGGTAAATCTTTATGGTATGGATGCACTACATTAGGGCAATTGAATATGATATCCTTGTAGAGAACAAAACATTGCAGTGGTTGGTAGAAGAAATGTGCAGACTGAATGGTAATTGCCACATATAAGGAAAAAGGGTAGAGGTTGAAGACCGCGACGCGCGTAGATAGAGGAAAATGGACACCGCCATCTTATAGAAGGGGATAGCGTATAGTTTAAGATGCACCGGCCTTATAGTCACCGCTAAATGACGAAAATATAACGCGCGGCCGCCTTTCAAATTCAAAGTCGATGAGCTTGTTTACCTTGCTAGGAAAAACACGACACTGACCCACGAACGCATTTTTGCGTTCGCGAACTAGTCCGTGTATCATTACGCGCTTGTCAAAACGATATTTGGCTAATTATCTGTGTCTGCTGGTACGCATTTATACCTTTAAAGTCTTTTAGTAATGTTATTATACTTCAATTGCATATTTTTATATTTATCTATACCCTCATATCGAATCCTGCGCATCGAGTGTTTCACACTTTCTTGCGCCAGCCACAGGTTGACAGCTCACCAACCCGCTCATTTCGAGATTGAAAGCCGGTGAGAAATGTTGCGTTTCCAGTGTTGTGTTGATTCTGGGTTCTTTTTAAGACCTTTACAGTGGCATCGAAGAATAATTCGACTTCAGTAACCATCCCAGTTTTATATCTGAGCCCATCAAGAGCTCCAAAGGACGAAAAAGGTGATTAAAATCGAAGCAATCCCAACAGTACAAAGAAACGAAAGTTTCACGTTTCCGGATATAAAGGTATTTGGTTTATTATTTTACGGTGTGAATGCAGCTCTGTCTTGCCGTACATACCGTGGTGGAGAGAATGTGTCCGGGGGTGTTGGGGGGCTTGCCCCCCATCAACCCTCCCCTCGGGCAGTGCCCGAAGGCACGCCTAGTCACGCCTAGTCACGGCAATTTATATTGATATATTAGGTTGGTTGGTTTATTGGTCAATACGTTTTTGGGGGTTGGAACGTGTGAATTCCCGTAGATTTTTTGCCGAAATGTGGGTTGGGTTCCCGTAGAGTTTTTTATTTATTTCGCGTCAGTCCGTAAACTTTCAAAGATGGCGGTTACATCCGTAGAGTTTCATTGGCCGATTTTAAGCGCTTTTTGTGCTAGTTTTACGCATTTTTGATCGTTATTCTTCTTATTTAAGCTTGTTTTACCCCATAATTTCCCTGATATACTTCATGCCCTCCCCTGCTAACGGGACTATCAAATCAAGATCGTCGATGGAGAAATGGTACTCGATCTCCTGAACGATTCATTCGCAAAAGAAACAACGCCGAAAATCGATGAAATCATAGGATTTCATGCAGAAAAACATCATTTTTTTCGACTTAGTCTCTGCGAGGGGTGCGTCGCGGTCTTCAACAATTACCGAAAAAGATTATGGAAAGCACTGTTCTGAATCTAAGTCCACTCAGTACTCCCGAGTTTCAGCTCTTAATCTCGCTGTCCACACTGAGTGAAGACCATCCCCCCCCCCCCCCCCCCCCCCCCCAATCAACCCTCCCCTCGGGCAGTGCCCAAAGGGCACACCCAGTCATGGTAACTTAGATTGATGAATAAATCTTTTGACATGGAGTTGTGGAGTTTTTTTTTTTTTTACAGTATGGATACACTCGCCAGTGCCTAAGTCCGCAACTGGCAACTGCATGTTACAAAATTTATTCATCATTCTACTTTGCTGTGACTAGGTGTAGCCTGAGGGGAGGGTTGTTGGGGGCCTCTGCCCTCCAACACCCTCAGGAAACATTATCTTCACCTCAGTGTGCACGGCAAGATAAGAGCTGAAACGCGGGAGCTCTGAGTGGACTTTGGCCGAGAGTGGCACATTGCACAATCTTTTACCTTTATTTGTGGCATTACCATTCTTGTGCCCATGGGAAGAGTTGATAGGGGGACTCTGCCACCCATTACACCGCTGCAAACTTTGTTCTCACCTTGCTATGTTCGTGAAGATAGAACTGAAACTCTGGTGCGCAGAGGGGACATAGGCTTTCAGCGGCTCTTTCCTTGATCTCTTTCCAATCCACGCACTTCAAAATATCAGTGATGGTACTTGAATTAAAGTACCCTCTCACACTGGGGGACCTCTCTTTGCAACAAAGGATATTATTCATTTAGCTATTTACTTTGCAGGAGGATGGGATTAACTTTTACTTTCCTTCTCAAGCGAGGGAGTGTTCAAGAGATCCCTTTCTCTTTATTGATGGTGATTAGCATAGATAGATTTATTTCCTACATGCATAATTGATTTCATATTTATGACTTTGTATCCTTTTTTTCGTAAGCAGTTGAAGAGCCATTACCTGAGGACGAGGCAGAAAGACTCATCCAGCTTCATCCAAATCTAAGCAAACGTCCTGCGGAAGAAGAGGAACAGCGGCCAAAGAAAAGTGAGATCTTAATGTGTTTTATTTGACATGATGTTGGAATTAAAGATTATTTGTGTTCTACACAGTTTTTTTCTTAATTTTTTGTATTTGTACATATTTATATTAGAACTTCTAATAGAACTACTACTGTAATTTGAACCTCCTTTTTGATGTAGAAAAGAAGAAGCAGCCTCTGAAAGACCTAGAAAAAGCCCTTGATGATGGGGCTGATAATGAACCAGAACCAGAGCCAGAACCAGAGGTGAAGAGCAAGGAGGAAAAGAAAAATGAGGAAGCAGAAGAGGAGGAGGAGGAGGAGGAGGAAGCCAGAAACGAACGTGAGTATCCCAGAGTAGAAATGTTATTTTTAGATTGTATTTTAGGATATCAAGTTTACAAGTTTTTCCATTTCAAGTTTATTAGATAAATAATTGTAGACGGAAACCTTTAATGGTATTTTGCTCTCGTTCTAGTTGACAGTACGCTGGGCTTCAATGCCACCACCACTAAATCGTTTGAGAGCCTTGAGGGCTGCGTGTCCAATGAGACAATGAATGCCATAAAGACGATGGGCTTCAAGGACATGACAGAGATCCAAGCAAAGGCAATCCCCAAACTCCTGGAGGGTCTTGACCTGCGTGGAACAGCCAAGACCGGAGCAGGAAAGACCTTGGCCTTCCTCATCCCGGCTGTAGAGTTGATGTACAAATTGAAGTTCAAGCCCAGGAATGGTAGGTGACCGTAGATAATTGAGTTTGGTGTTCATTTTAATTCAGTTCATTGTTTGGCTTTTCAAAGATATGAGACTTAAAAAGAAAGTTGAGTTATGTCTCTTTTGCTCATGAGTCATAATGCATTTAAAGATTCAGACACTGGATTATATGTTTTGAAAAACTATAGATATCATGTGTCTATGAGTTACCTTTAAATTAAAGTATTAGAAAAAGGAATTTTGATCCAGGTGCTATATTCACATGTTACCAATCTATAAAGAAATAGGAAACTAACAAACCTGAATATTCTTTAAGGTACCGGAGTGATCATCATCTCTCCAACTCGTGAATTGTCCATGCAAACATACGGTGTCCTGAGAGAACTCATGCAGGACCATTCACAAACATTTGGCCTGATCATGGGAGGTGCAGACCGCAAGAGTGAAGGTGCAAAGTTGCGTAAAGGTGAGAATTTTGTTCCTTCTGTGTTTATTTTTCATTTTACTGCTTACTGAAAACCATGCTTTTGTAACTTGAATATTGAATGAAGGTTATTTTGATACTGCTGTTTCACTTGAGTGGTAAAGTAGTGTCTATTATATACGTATATATATATACATATATATATATATATATATATATATAATATATATATATATTATATATATATATATATATATATATAAAGGGTTCAGTGTTAGAACATTAATGCTTGTCACTTGATTTTTTAATTTTATTTAGGACAAATGGCTTTATTTGCCAGAGTTTGTATTTTGAGGTTGAAATAGGAAACAATATTGTTAAAGGCAATTCATACTGTTACTTCATTTTGAAAGTGAAATTTTAATTTGTCAAGAATATATTCATTGCCATATAAACCTATAGTGCCTTCCACATATGAACACATTTCCTGTTAATTTGTCATGATTGTTATCAGAATGGAGGAGAATATTGGATGGAATAGTTTCAAAGCCTTATTTTTAAAATGCATTCATTGTAAATGTATACTGTATTATCTAAGCATTTTGATTTGATAAACTTCATATTTTTCCCTTTTTGTAGGTGTGAATATCTTGGTTGCGACACCTGGAAGGCTCCTGGATCACCTCACTAACACTCCAGACTTCATGTACAAGAACATGGTGTGTCTTATCATTGATGAAGCTGACCGGATTTTCGATGTTGGATTTGAGCAAGAGATGAAACAGATCTTGAATATTCTACCAAGTCAGTACCCATTTCTTAAAAATTTGATTTTGAATGTTATGATATTTGATGTATATTCTTTTTTGTATTTTGTTACACAGGAAGATACAAGTAAATTTGTAGTATTATTGTGAGAGTAATATATAGTTGTAATTTCTCTTTAATACAGAGCGGAGACAGACGATGCTGTTTAGTGCAACAAAAGACACGAAGACAGATGAGCTAGCCAGACTTGCCCTGAAGACAGATCCCATGGAAGTAGATGTAGACTCAGACAAAATTAATGCAACGGTAGAGGGCCTAGAACAAGGTAATTCGTAATTCCCCATTTTTTTAGGGTATTGAGAGTGATAGATGAGATTAAGTGAAACCTTTTCTTAAGACCGCAGTTCTTTGGGATGAGGGATATTCCTCATATTCTTGAAAAGAGATATGTCAGTCTGATTTTAAAGAATTTGTTTTTTTATGAGTATGGGTGCATACATGAAATGTAAGCCACTTGCTGTAAGAGAATGAAGAGAATTCTTGATTATCAAAAAACACTAGGGTGTATGAATGGTTCAGAAACACAAAAGTCCCTGATCTTGTAATTTTCAGTCAAGTTGATGTATGTCAGCTTTGAAATTGGGACTGAAACAGTAGTCTCTCTTATATGTTTATAGACACTTTTATTTGGTAAGCAATGTCTGCTTTCCCCATGCTTTCTTATTAATTTTAGATGATCATGTATTTATATACTTTCATGGTGTGCTAGATGAGAATACTTATGAAAACTTTTCTTGCAGCGTATCTGGTGTGTCCAGCTGACAAGAGATTCCTTGTTCTCTACACTTTCATTAAGAAGAATCTAAAGAAAAAAGTCATGATCTTCTTCAATTCGTGCATGACTGTCAAATACTACCATGAGCTCCTGAACTACATAGATGTCCCTGTCATGTGCATCCATGTAAGTTTGGGTAAAGAGTGATTTTATTGTTATTGTCCTTCCCGATGTTGTCTGTCTACATGCAATGATACAAGCTACAGTAATCCTAGAATGTAAAGTTCTTTGTTTTGGAAGATTTCTTAATTGGAAGAGTTTATTTTAGATGATTTTAATGGCCCTTTAAGGTGGGAGTAGCATTAACCTAATTAATTTTGTAAATGCTTTAAAGGAAACATGCTGTTTAGTTATTTTTGCTTAGTTTTATTATTTATTTATTATTATTTTAAAATCTGATATGCTTCTAATGTTTTTCAATTTTTTCTGCCTCTTATAGGGAAAACAAAAGCAAGTGAAACGAACAAACACCTTTTACCAGTTCACAAACGCAGATTCAGGTGTCTTGTTGTGCACAGACGTAGCAGCCAGAGGTTGGGACATTCCAGCAGTTGACTGGATTGTGCAGTATGACCCCCCAGATGATCCCAAGTGAGTGTGTGGTTGTACCTCTTCTCAGAGAAATCCTTGTTGCAGTGGTTGTATTATTAGGTTGAGAGTTGTGTATGTATTATTTGTAGATAATTTAGAATGTTGATTTTAGGGTTAGTTATCTCATATTTTGGCAAGACTGGGTTATAGACTAACTGTTTAAGATTAGTTCTCTCATATTTTGGCAAGACTGGGTTATAGAATGTTTTAGGATTGGTTCTCTCATATTTTGGCAAAATTGGTTTATAGACTCAGTGTTTCAAGTAAACAGTGAATATCATTGAGTAGAAAGACGTATTATGGATTTTATTAGGCACTATTGTCATTAATATTAAGAAGCTCTCATTAAACTTAGTTTGACCCTAACATCAGGAAAGTAGATCACTTGCCCTTTATGTTGTTATTTATTTAACACCAAGCCTTCTTTTTTTTTTCTCCCCAGGGAATACATCCACCGTGTTGGAAGAACAGCCCGTGCTGGAGGTAGAGGTCGTGCACTCCTGTTCATCCGCGAAGAAGAATACTTGTTCATCAGTTACCTCAAATCTCACAAGGTCAATGTGGACTGCATGGACATTTCATGGACCAAAGTAGCAAACATTCAGATGCAGGTGGGGTGTCTTTGTTTGTGTATAACATTGTATAGTGTGTGTTACTTTTCCCTGTCCCATTTAGGAAAGATTATTATTGTTTGCTATTTTACAGTATTGTCTTTTCTGTATGTATAAACAAATCTAGACTCATTATAACTGTATATGTATGTGTATGTGTATGTAAATTAGATATATATATAAGCACACATTCATATATTCATATGCATATCTTTCACTTCATATTTCAATATTCTGTTCAGTGTTTTTTGTATTTTTTCTTCATAATGAGTAAAGAAAATTATTTATGTTGTAATTTGTTCCTGTAGTTGGAGAAGCTGATTGGCCAGAACCACTTCCTCCACCAAAGTGCGAAGGAAGCTTACAGAGGATACTTGAGAGCATATCATTCACATCAACAGAAGCACATCTTTGACATCAACACACTCGACTTGAAAAAGGTAAATGGTTATCTCTGCTTTCACTCTATTAGTCCACATGAATCATACATTTCTTTCCCATTTTTTTCTTTTATTTTATCCCAAATCTGAAAATTTTGTTTTTTGTCATAGCTCTCTATAAAAATTTTGCTCTCTTGCAGGTGGCCAAGTGCTTTGGTTTTATTGTGCCGCCCCTCATCGACCTAAATATAGCATCAGGAAAACTACCCCACAAGCGTGGTGGTGGTGGAGGCTATGGAGGAATCCACCAGCGGAAAGACTTCAAAACAAAAATATACCGGCAGGGGAATAGACCTAGATATTAGCCTTTAGTATTTAGTTCGTTATTATCAGAGATATATTTTTTATTGTATGCTGAGATGCACCCCTGCCGCAATCAGAATTCAAGTCCTTTGGCATGGACTTCGTTTTGACAGGAATGTAATTTGAGAAAATATTTGACCAATTATTTTGTCAATTTTCCTGGTTGAAATACATCTGAATGATATTTGGGTTGATATGATTTATCAACTTCGAGTTTTACTCATTCAAAATGTTGTCATGATATTTCATCTGAGTGTTTGATGTGTAAGAGGTTGATGTGAAGGTGTGGATGATGATAATGTTAATAGTACATGTAAGCTTACTTTAGGACATTTAAACTTACTGAAACATATGTTGACCTTTATTAATACCCTGTTTCACTGTACCTGTCTTGTAGATGTGACTTAAAACACTCTAGTTGGTGTATTGACTTATGGGTTGGTAATAGCAATATGGTTTATCTAAGAGAATACTGAGTATAATGAAGCATTCCAGGAACAAGGTCTTATATTGGTAACTTTTGTGGACATTCTTGGAAGTGGAGGAGTAAGAATTAACATTACAAAAAGGCAATCTGCTCGTAAATGAGGCTCGTCAAGTTTCAATTGGATGTAGTGTTTCAGGTGATCATTCCTTTTTTTGTAATAAAAAAGGAACAAAGTGAGATCAGTTTGCTTTTCTTAATCCTAATTAAGATCAGCCTCCTGTCACAGCTTCCATTTTTAGTAACCCTTTGATTATGCTAGTATCTACATACTGTACACACACAGGCATAGGGGTACACGACTCAAGCATTTCAGATATTTGATACAAGACTAGTAACTCTGTCCCTGTGCATGTTAACGTTTCCTTGCAATGTCAGCATTCATAAAGCAAATGGTAAAGTGATCAGCCATCTGTACGATTGTCCTTGCAATATTTGGCTTATTCTCTAATTATCTTTATACATTGAAAGATCTGGCCGAGATGAACATAGCGTTTCAATCAAATTATAAGGGTTTCAGTTGACACTGAAATGCTGGTCTAATGTTTGTCTTGGGACACTTGTGCTTTGAGAGACTGACAGAGAGAATATTTTATTTTTCTATTTATAAGAGGGAAGGAAATGTGAAAAATAAGGGGGATATGAATGTAAACATTTGTATTTTCTTTTAGCAAATGTTGCATATTTAAGGAGATATTACAAACATTTTCAAAAGCGGCTTGCACATATCCAAGGAATATACGTGTTCAACACGTATGAAGAAAGAAAAAATCTGCCTGTCATATTCTCTTAACCAACGTACTGGCATCACCAATGAGGTGTTGAATAGATAGAGCTAAAAAAAGGTCTAGTTTGAAAATGAATCTCGTTTCCAAAGTATGGTAACCAGAATATGCATTATATCCAGAATATGCATTGATAATCCAGAAAATTGCAAATTACTTAGTAATGAAAATTGTGTAATGTGTGATGAATGATGTGCCTGACAAACATGATTCACTACCTGAGATATTTTTGCTTTGTCATTGAACTTTTTATTCGTCAGTTGGACATTATCTTGAGTTGTCAGTGTGTGATTAACTAAAACACATTGTAAATTAGACAAATGTACATCCAAACTTTTGGGATTTTGTTCATGTATTCTACTAAATATTGCTGTCTTTAATTGAAAACTTGATCTTCAATAGAATATGAACCTGTCTTTATATATTGCAGGAAAACCAGTATTACTAAGTGGTGTGTAGATTATTATTTTTTAAGACAACTGAACAGGAATTTCCCTTTTGTGTGAAATGGGTACATGATAACACATTTATATTATAAAAAGGAGATTAAACAGTTTTTGTTTTCGTTATAAAAAAGGAGAATAAACACAGTTTTTTGTTTTCGTTATAAAATTATTGCTTTGAAAATCAACTAGAAGATATGACATTTGGTGCTGATTGTTGGCATCAGAGGCGGTGAGGTCATGCAAGATAAGACGAGAGAGGATGTGGTCAGGTCAGATAAGGTCAGGTTTTATTCCCCGGTCATCATCTCCATGAACTCTGCAACGGGAAAGAAAGAAAGAAATTATTATTTTTACTGAAGGAATACTAAGATTTATGCTAATGACCTACGTTATATGGATAATTAATTATCAAGAGAGATTTCGCCGTTATAAAACACACTCAACACATCACTCTCACTCCTACTCTCACTCACACTCACTCACTCTCACACTCACTCAACTCACTCCTACTCTCACTCTCACACTCACTCCTACACTCACTCTCACACTCACTCCTACTCTCACTCTCACACTCACAACTATACTCTACTTCTCACTCTCACTCTCACTCACATCTCACTCACTCACTCACTACTCACTCACTCACTCACTCACCCCCCCCCCCCCCCACACACGCAGTTTTCGCCCACAGACTCGTACCATCGAAGTCGACGGTCCCGGAGCCATCCTCGTCAATTGTCGTGATGATCCCTGCGTCCAGATCATCTTCAGTGAGCTTGTTTGTCCAGTTCCTTGAGGATCTCACGCAGGACGCTGGTGGTGATGAAGCCGTCGCCTGCGAGAGGAAAGTGTGTTAGGAAAAGAGAGAGAGAGAGGGGGAGAGGGGGAGAAAGAGAGAGAGGAGAGAGAGAGAGAGAGAGAGAGAGAGAGAGAAGGAGAGAGAGAGAGAGAGAGAGAGAGAGAGAGATGAGAGAGAGAGAGAGAGAGAGATGGAGAGAGGGAGAGAAAGAGAGAGAGAGAGAGAAGAGAGAGAGAGAAAGAGAGAGAGGAGAGAGAAGAGAGAGAGAGAGAGAGAGAGAGAGAGAGAGAGAGAGAGAGAGAGAAAGGAAAAGAGAGAGAGACAGAAGAGAGAGAGAAAGGAAAAGAAAAGAGAGAGACAGAGAGAGAGAGAGATGGTGAAAGGAAAAGAGAAGAGAGAGAGATGGAGAAAGGAAAAAGAGAGAGAGAGAGAGAGATGGAGAAAGGAAAATGAGAGAGAGAGAGATGGAGAAAGGAAAAGAGAGAGAGATAGAGATGGAGAAAGGAAAGAGAGAGAGATAGAGATGGAGAAAGGAAAAGAGAGAAGAGAGAAGAGAGAGATGGAGAAAGGAAAAAGAGAGAGAGAGAGAGAGCGAGAGAGAGAGAGAGAGAGAGAGAGGAGAGAGAAGAGAGAGAGAGAGAGAGAGAGAAGAGAGAGAGAGAGAGAGAGAAGAGAGAGAGAGAGAGAGAGAGAAGAGAGAGGAAAAGAGAGAGAGAGATGGAGAAAGGAAAAGAGAGAGAGAATGGAGAAAGGAAAAGAGAGAGAGAGAGAGATGGAGAAAGGAAAAGAGAGAGGAGATGGAGAAAGGAAAAAGAGAGAGGTGGAGAAAGGAAAAGAGAAGAGATGGAGAAAGGAAAAGAGAAGAGAGAGATAGAGAAAGGAAAAGAGAGAGAGAGATGGAGAAAGGAAAAAGAGAGAGAGAGAGGAGAAAAAAGAGAGAGAGAGAGATGGAGAAAGGAAAGAGAGAGAGAGATGGAGAAAGGGAAAGAGAGAGAGGGATGGAGAAGGAAAGAAGAGAGAGAGATGGAAAAGGAAAAGAGAGAGAGAGATGGAAAAGGAAAAGAGAGAGAGATGGAGAAAGAAAAGA
>NW_020868767.1:176332-188832 GCF_003789085.1 Penaeus vannamei
TCTCGCCATTATTTGTTTATTGCTTTTGCTATCTAAACTAAATATCTTATTGCCATATGCATCGCACTATACTAATTATCTTTATTATTAGTGCTTCATCATTACCCAGTTATCATTAATGATTATGTCATTATCATAATCATTATTATCAGACCACACCAGCCATGATGACGACCAAAAAAGCCCTTGACCCGCAACCAAGGACCACCCCCAACTTATTACCACTCCAACCCACACCCAAACCCCCACCCACGACCTCGCCAACCACACGACACCCCCAACAACGCCACCCCAACCAAACGACCACCCCATTCAAAACCACCCCAACCACGACCACCCCAACCGAACCGACCACCCACAACCAACGGACCACCCAAACGAACGACCACCCGTCCAAAAACACGCACAAACCAACGACCCACCCCAACCCACGACCACCACAACCAAAAAACCACCCCAACCCACGACCACCCTCAACCCACGACCACCACCAAAACCCACGACCCGCCCAACCACCAACACCCACAACCAACGACCACCCCCAACCCACGACCACCCCCCAACTCACAACCACCCCATTCAAACCACCCATACCCACACACCACAAACCCACGACCAACCCCCCAACCCCAAGACCACCCCCAATCCACAACCACCCCATTCAACCACCCCCAACCAACTCCCACCCCCAACCCACACCACCCCCTTCCCCCCTCCCCCCCTCCCCCCAACGAGCTCGAAATGGCGACGACAACTGGAGCAATAACAACGGCCCTCTTCCAGACTCCATTGAAAGTGCCGCTAACTGGTAACTGGCGCTGACTGGGAGAAGACAGCTGTCGCGCTCGCTATTGAGGCTGTGTTGCACCCAGATTCTGTTGCAACCTTCGGCGCATGGGTTTATAAGGGCTTTTATGGCTTGCTCTCTCTCTTTCTCTGTTCTGTCTACTGTGTCTCTATATTTCTGTTTTTTCTTTCTCTTCTGTGTCTCTTTCCTTTTCTCTGTCTGTATGTCTCTCTTTCTCTGTCTGTATGTCTCTCTTTCCTCTGTCTCTGTCTGTCTGTTCTCTTTCTCTCCCTCTCTCATACTCTCTCTATCTATTCTATACTCTATCTATCATCTCTCTTTTCTCTTTCTCTTCCTCTCTCTCCTCTATCTCCTCTCTCTCTCTCTCTCTCTCTCTCTCTCTCTCTCTCTCTCTCTCTCTCTCTTCTCTCTCTCTCTCTCTCTCTCTCTCTCTCTCTCTCTCTCTCCTCTCTCTCTCTCTCTCTCTCTCTCTTCTCGCTCTCTCCTCTCTTCTCTCTCTTCTCTCTCTCTCTCTCTCTCTCTCTCTCTCTCTTCTCTCTCTCTCTCTCTCTCTCTCTCTCTCTCTCTCTCTCTCTCTCTCTCTCTCTCTCTCTCTCTCTCTCTCTCGTCTCTCTCTTCTCTCTCTCTCTCTCTCTCTCTCTCTCTCTTCTCTCTCTCTCTCTCTCCTCTCTCTCTCTCTCCTCTCTCTTCTCCTCTCTCCCTCCCTCCCTCCCTCCCTCCCTCCCTCCCTCCCTCCCTCCCTCCCTCTCCTCCTCCCTCCCTCCCTCCCTCCCTCCCTCCTTCCCTCTCTTCTCTCTGTCGATTAGCTTTGTCCTACAACTGTTGAGCTTGACTTGACTTTCGGGATTTTTGTTCCCTCTTTCTGGGTCTTCGTCTCGGGTTTTCTCTCTTTTCTTTCTTTTCTCTCTTTGTACTTACATATACATGCATGTATATGTATATGTGTTTGGTGTGAGTTGTATATATATATATATATATATATATATATATATATATATATATATATATATATATATATATATAATTATATATAGATATATATATAAATATATTATATTTATATTTATATGCACACACTGACCCACACGCACACATACATACACACGCACGCATACATACACATACACATATACACACATAACACACATAACACTCACACATATATATGTATATATATGTGTGTGTGTTAATTAAATATATATATATATATATATATATATATATATATATATATATATATATATATATATATATATATATATATATATATATATATATATATATATGTGTCATATATATATATATATATAAATATATATATATATATTATATATATATATATATATATATATGCATCCATCCATTTTCTGCCTCTAACTTTCCTTCCCTCGCGATTTATCCGGCTAACTGCAACGGCTCCAAGCGGCATATTTCAGAAAATCAGTCCTGGGAGTGGATGCTGTGTAATTGGCTGTGATTTACAAGAGTCTCCCCTGCCATGTTATGAATTAGATTTCCGCGCCCGTTTTCGTCGCTAACAAACCGTCTCGTGCTTGTTAGAGCCGGTGGATCATGCCTTAGAAATGATGATGTCGGTTTGAGATTCTCCTGACTTGGTTCCGGGGATGGGCAGGATTAGGATTATGTGTATATATTATATATATATATATATATATATATATATATAATATATACTATATATAATATATTATATTATGTATGTATATATATATATATATTATATATATATATATATATATATATGTATGTGTGTGTGTGTGTGTGTGTGTGTGTGTGTGTGTGTGTGTGGTGTGTGTGTGTTGTGTGTGTTGTGTGTGTGTCTTTGTGTGTGTGTGTGCGTGTGTGTTGTGTGTGTCTGTGGTGTGTGTGTGTGGTGTGTGTGCATATTTACACACAAACACACGCACACAAAAGAGAGAGAAGAGAGACGAAGAGTGACGAGCAGACGCCGGACCGACACATCGCCCAAGGGAAAAGGGCGCGACACTTCACCAGGTCGCATCACCGGCCTTCGTGTCCGTCACAGAGCCTCGCTTCCCGGCTTCAACGCGAAGGAAAGAACGACCCTGATCAGATTAAACGCAGCTTTGATGATAAGTATTGGCTGATAACGCCTGGGGGTAGCGGTTGCCATGGGAACGGCTCGGATGATACTTCTTTTTTCTTTTCGTTTTTGTTTTCTATTTTTTTGTTTTTTGTTTGTTGTTCTTTTCGTTTTTTCCTTTTTTTCGTTTTTTGTTGTTGTTGTTGTTTTTTCGTTTTTCCTTTAGTTATACCTGTAGTTTTTTTCAATCCGTTTACAAAATCGGAAAGTAGCGATAGGTTTCTGAATAGGCGAGTACAGATGTTGTTGTATTTTTGCTGTATCTTTTTACCGCCGTGAGTACATGGTGATTAACGAACACGTACATGTATAGGGATATACCTTGGGGTTATCAGGATTAGTATTGTGTAGCGGAAAATGAGATTGGGAATGATGATATTGTGATGCTGATAAAGAAATGAAGAGGTAGGAAAAGAAGCAGAAGGAAGGAGAGGGAGAGAGAAGAGAGGAGAGAAAGAGAGTGGGGGGGAGGAGAGAGAGAGAGAGAGAGAGGGCGGGGAGAGAGAGAGATAGAGAGAGAGAGGAGAGAGGGCGAGAGAAGAGAGGAGAGGGGGGAGATAGAAAGAGAGAGCGGGGAGAGAGAGAATATAGCGATGAATATTTGAATAGTCTCTCAGTAACTTCAAGGTGCAAATGATCGAGTGAAACGTAACTAACAACAAACAGTAAAAAGAAAGGAAAAAATAATAATAATAAATTGAAAAAAGTAAGCAAGACCGGGTAAACGGAATTCGCTTTGCGCAAATATTGCTGAAATCGCATAATTCTGACACACACAGAATCAAACAAACACACACATATACATATGTGAATATGTGTGTGGTGTGTGTTACATATGTAATATGGTGTGTTTGTGTGTGTGGTGTATGTGTGTGCATATAATATAGTATATATATATATATATATATATATTATATATATATATATATATATATATATATAATATATATATATATATATATATATATATATATATAATATATATAATATACATACATACATACATACATATATAGATAGATAATAGATACATAGATAGATACATACATACATACAACATAGACAGATAAAGATATTTATGTATGTATATACACACCTAAGAGAGCGAGAGTCAGGCGTCCAGACACGTCAACCGCCCTTCCCCGCCCCCCCCCCCCATCCCCATAATCCCTTAAACTTTCCTCCTCCTCCCCAGATGGGCTGATGAGCGGCTCCCGACGTCTTGAGAGGGCGCCGCCACGGTTCGGAGCGCCCACGACGGTCTCAAATGGGCGGGGGCAAAGCGACGCGAACGCCCTCATATCCAGTTCGCTTCCGGGGCCAAAGTTACGGCGGTTTCGGGGCCCAAAAAGGTGCTGAGTTGGGCCCAAGGAGTCGGTGAAAGGGTTGGTTTTTTTGGGGTCAAGATGGCGCGGTGCTGAGTTGGTGCGTTTGTCTTCCTGTTGCTGCTTCTTCTTGCTCTTCCTGGCCCTCTCTTCCTGTTCTTCCTTTTTTTTTTTCTTTCTTCTTCTTTTTCTTACCCCTGCTACGTATTTTTTTTCTTCTTCTTCTTTTCTTCTTCTTCTTACTCCTGCTACGCAAATATTTTTTTCTCTTTTTTCATTTCTTCTTCTTCTTCTTTTCATTTTCTTCTTCACCTTCTTTTCTTTTTCTTCTTCATCTTCTTTTTCTATTCCTTCTTTTTTTCCTATTTCTTCTTCTATTTCCTCTTCTCCTTCTTCTTCATCTTCATCTCTCTCCCTCTTCTGTCTCCTCTGCCTCTTACTTTTGTTCTTCATGGCACTTTTAGACATTTAATTTTATATTATATTATTATATATATATATATATATAATATTATATATATATATATATATATTATATATATATATATATATATATATATATATATTATATATATATATATATGTATATACACACACACACACACACACACTCAATACTATAAATATATATATATATATATATAATATATAATATATATATATATATATATATAGTATAGATAGATAGATAGATAGATAGATAGATAGATAGATAGATAGATAGATAGATAGATAGATAGATAGATAGATAGATAGATAGATAGATAGATAGATAGATAGATAGATAGATAGATATATATATATATATATATTATATATATATATATATATATATATATATATATATATATAATATATATTATATATATTATATATATATTATATATATATATATATATATATATATATATATATATGTATGTGGTGTGTGTTGTGTGTGTGTGGTGTGTGGTGTGTGTGTGTGTGTGTGTGTGTGTGTGTGTGTGTGTGTGTGTGTGTGTGTGTATATATATATACATATATATATATATATATATATATATATATATATATATATATATATATATATATATATATATATATATATATATATATATATATATATATATATATATGTATATATATATATATATATATATAATATATATATATATATATTAATATATATATATATATATTATATATATATAATATATATATATATATATATATTATATATATATATATATATATATATATATATATATATATATATATATATATATATATATATATATATATATATATATATATATATATATATATATATATATATATATATATATATATATATATAATATATATATTATATATATATATATATATATATATATATATATATATATATATTATATATAATATATATACATATATATATATATATATATGTATACATATATATATATATATATATATATATATATATTATATATATATATATATATATATATAATATATATATATATATATATATATATATAATATATATATATATATATATATATATATATATATATGTATGTATATGTATACCTTCCCTTTCCCTCCTTTCCTTTCTTTCTTAAACATCCCTTTATTTTTCCCCTTTCTCCCTTCCCTCTTCTAAACATCCTTTATTTCCCTTTTCCCCCTTTCTTCCCTCTTCTTAAACATCCCGTTATTTTTTCCCCTCAACTAAGCCTTCGAGACAGAGGTGCGAAAGTCCTCCGCAAGAGGGCTACGAAAGCCAGTAAAACCTTCATTATGTCAACACTCTATCACGGGCGCCAGGCGGGCGCTGAGCCAGGGGGGAGAGGGGAGAGGGGAGAGGGAGAGGGAGAGGGGAGAGGGGAGGGAGGGGGGAAGGGAGGGAAGAGGGGAGGATGAGAGGGAGGGCAGGAGGGGAAGAGGGGAAGGGATGAGAGGGGAAAGGAAAAGAGGGGAAGGGGGAAGGGAGGGATTAAAGAGGGGAGGGAAGGGAGGGGAGAGAAGAGGATGGGGAAGGAAGGGAGGGAGGGAGACCCGAACTAATGACATTTAGAAGAGTTGTTATTATTGTAATTAGTGTTATGAATTTCATTATAATTTTTGTTAGCAATATTAGCATTTGTTTTATTATCATTATTACTTTTATCATTATCCTTATTATTATCATTATAACTATTATTACAAATGTTGTTATTGTTATTTTTTATGATTATGAATATTATCATTGTTGTTATTATCAGATTTAGTATTACTATTCCCATTATCATTACGATCATTATCATCATTATTGCTATCATTATTATTATTATTATTATAAATATTATAATTATTATTAACATTGTTATTACTATCAATATTATCATTATCATTATATCAATACCATAATTATTTATTATCATATCATCATCATCATCATCATCATCACCATTATTCTCATTATCATCATTATCATTACTCTCTTTGTTTCTCTCTCTCTCTCTCTCTCCTCTCTCTCTCTCTCTCTCTCTCTCTCTCTCTCTCTCTCTCTCTCTCTCTCTCTGTATATATATATACATGTGTGAGTGTATGTGCCGTGCGTGCGTGCGTGCGTGCGTGTGTGTGTAGCCATCTATACATCTATTTATTCATCTGTACATCTCTGGGAAAATCTTCAATAGAAATGTTGAAACCAATGTAACGAAACATCAAAACATGAAAGAGGAATTAAAAAAAAAATCGTAATCAGTTAGAATGTATCTGCCAATACAATAGAGCATAATACAAAAGTTTTATATAGGCTTTTCATGGAAGTTTCAAGTGTCGGCGAGCACGTGGCGTAAGAGGAGTTAGCAGATTCCAAAAACTTCAGCAGCCGATAAACTTTTGAATTCAAAATCGGTTTCTTTCGCTGTCTAGACTTTTGAAAACCCATTCTCCATAATTATGTTTAGGTCTGTTCACATGATTTCTTAAGTTATGGCTATTATCTCTCTCTCTTTCTTTCTCTTTCTCTCTCTCTCTCTCTCTATCTATCTATCTATCTATCTATCAATCTATCTATCTATCTTTCTATCTTCTCTCTTTCTCTATCTCTTTCTCTCTTTCTCTTCTCTCTCTCTCTCTCTCTCTCTCTCTCTCTCTCTCTCTCTCTCTCTCTCTCTCTCTCTCTCTCTCTCTCTCTCTCTGTCTATCTCTCTCTCTCTCTCTCTCTCTCTCTCTCTCTCTCTCTCTCTCTCTCTCTCTCTCTCTCTCTCTCTCTCTCTCTCTCTCTCTCTCTCTCTCATTCCATTTTATTTTACAGTTATTTTATTCACACATATTTACTGATGGAATTCATAAAGTGTGTTTACATACTGCCGTGCGAATTGCATATTTCTTTCTGCAAATGAGTTTTATTAATTGGCTGTGTATGAGACGTGCCACTGTTCTGTTGTAAGTCCATATTTGCATGTATTAGTTTTCATAATTTTGCGTATAGCTATTAGTGGATATATAGTTTGCTGTTCATCAAAAAAGCTAAGAAACAAGTCTTCATTAAAGTGAAATGTTTAAGTTGTTTATTTTATATCTTGATGGTCCCACGACTGGCGCGTTGTTCCCTTAAGCAAGGAACTTTACCTTGATTGCCATTGTATAAGCACATGGGGAACAAGCCAGTCTTCGTGGTGCCGGTCCAAGCCCGGAAATAGAGAGGGTTGGTGTCAGGAAGGGCATCCGACTGTAAAAACAAAATGCCAAAAGCAATATGGAATGAGCTGTTATAGGAAAATCAGTAGGGGCGGTTCATTCATACCGGCGACCATATATAGAAATGGGAGAAAACAGAAGAGATAGATAGATAGAGAGAGAGAGAGAGAAAAGGGGAGGGCCGGGGAGGGAAGGAGGGAGGGGAGAGAGAGAGAGAGAGAGAGAGAGAGAGCGAGAGAGAGAAGAAAAAGATGTGAAGCTGTGCAATCCATCAATTAAAAGCTTCCCTTGTCTATACAAATATCTTTCCAGTTCATCGTCAGTCGAAAAGTTAAATTCACACAAAGATTAACTTCTGCTTGTTGGGATAGAAAGCTTAAACACAGAAGGAAACTGTAAACTGAAGACTTCAACCTGATAAACGAAAATCCTTTGTTCTGTCAATACTTAAGAATTTTGAGAAATCTTTACTCTTGAGAAAATAATAAATGAAAACAGATTATGAAACGAAAAGGAAGAGAGAGAGAGAGAGTGAGAGAGAGAGAAAAAAAAGAGAGAGAGAGAGAGAGAGAGAGAGAGAGATACAGACAGAGACAGATAGAAATAGAAAGATAGAAAGAGAGAGAGAGAGAAAGAGAGAAAAGAGAGAGACAAGGACAGAGAGAAAGAGAGAGACAGAGACAGGGAGAAAAAAATAAGACAAAGATTTATTTTTTAAATTAAGTTAATTGCATTTAGGGATATACAGTCGACAATAAAACTCGGAAAAAAGAGAGAGAGAAACAAAAAGCAAGATGAGGGATGTAAACAATGATACTTCTCTGACGTCACTCAGCTGATCTTATCTCACAAGGACAAAAAATCAGTCAGGCTTATCTTGGGTTGTAATGCATTAATTTTCTTCTTAAGACCAGTTCGCGATAGTCAGTTGTTGTTGTTTTTTTCTTCCGTTTCTTTCTCATGTTCTCTTTTCTTCTTCTTTTCTTCTTCTTTTCTGTCTTTTCTTCCTTCTTAATGTATTATTATTCTTATTATTATTATTCTTATTATTTTATTACCTTCTTATTCTTATTCTTTTTCTTCTCCTTTTCACTCTTTCTTCTTTTTTTTCTCTTTTTCTTCTTCACATTTTCTTCTTCCTTTTATTTTTTTCTTAATTTTCTTAATTTCACTTTAACATTATGGGTTTTCAGTAAAAAAAAAAAATAATAATGATAATAATAATAATAATAATAATAATAATAATAATAATAATAATAATAATAATAATAATAAATATAATGATAATGAATAAAAAAATATAATAATAATAATAATAATAATAATAATAATAATAATAATAACAATAATAATAATAATGAATAAATAAAGATAACATTTAATTTCAAACACAATGTCTATGCATAAAAATTTGATTTGAAATACAGTTAGCTGACTAAATTAACTATGGTCTTTTTGTAACATATCCTCACTGGATTAAGATGTCAGATCCTAAAAATGATATTTTTTTACATGGATTAGGATATCAGTGTTCTTTTCTTCTATTTCATCCTTTGTTTTATCTCTTTGCATTCTTTTATCATCTTTTATTGTTTTTTTGTCATATTTTTATTATCTTTCCTATACATCATGGCAACAGTGACTCTTTTCCTGCCATTTTTTTTTTTTTTTCAACAGTGACTCTTTTCCGGCATTTTTATTTTGGGGGGGGGGCAACAGTGACCCTTTTCCCGCCATTTTCTGGCCAAAAAAAACTTTCCCGCCACTTTTTCCATTTCTATTTCTTTGTCTTTTTTACTCTTCCAGAAAAGTGACATTTGCTTCTATGTCTTCGATATAAAGCAAGGAAGAGATGGCCAAAGTATTTAAGAACTTTACTGATGACTTACCGTGACGCTTGTTTGTCCTTGATAGTGTGTTTTGTGTGGTTTGTGTGTGTGTTGTGTGTTTGTGTGTGTGTGTGTGTGTGTGTGTGTGTGTGTGTGTGTGTGTGTGTGTGTGCATGCGTGTACGTATGTGTACGTGTGATAAAGAGATCTCAAGATAAAAAAGAAAACACAATAATTAAAAAAAAAAAAGAAGCAAAACCATCTCAAGAAACACAAAAAAATACAACTTATTCCCTCCTTCCCCTCCTTCCCCCCTCCCTTTCCCACCCCTCCCTTTTCACCTTGTATCTTTATATTCACTATCCCTCTCCCTGTCTCTATTCACGGACCCATACACTGTTGCCAATTGTGTCCTGCTGCATTGCCACGTTTCTGGACCCCGCGATATGCCCCCGCCATTGTACAAAGGGAAAAAGTTGCTTCGAGTTTTATGACAGTTTTATGTTGGAATTCCACAAAGAGAGCTCTCATCCCCGGCCTCGTGAGTCGTTCCACATTATAAAAGAAGAGGATAACCCACCTTGCTTTTTTTCCGCCTTTTTTTTGGCACGTTATATCGGTCGTTAGGAGCTTCTTATTTTTTTTTTTTTTTGGATCAATTTGTTTTTGATTTGGTGTCGTCTCATACTTCGTTCGATTTGATTTCGAATTTAAAACTGTTTGTCTGATTCTTTGTCTGTTTGTCTGTCTGTCTCTCTTTTTCTGTCTCTCTCCTTATCTATATATCTATCTATCCATCTCTATCTCTTTCTACTCTCTCTCTCTCTATCTCCCCCTCCCCCCTCCTACTCCTCCCCCCCCCCCTCCTCTCTCTCTTTTTCCCGTCTCCTTTCCCTCTTCTCTCCTCCTCCCCTCCTCCCTCCCTCCCTCTCTCCCTTCCCTTCCTCCTCCCTCCCTCCCCCCTCGTCCCTCCCCCTCTCTCTCTCTCTCTTCTTCCCTCCTCCCTTCCTCCCCCTTCTCTCTCTCTCTTCTCTCTCTCTCTCTCTCTCTCTCTCTCTCTCTCTCCTCCTCCTCTCTCTCTTCTCTCTCTCTCTCTCTCTCTCTCCTCTCAATCCTACCCCCCTCCCCCCCCTCTCTCTCCCAAGGTAAAATAGGTTTATTCAAATTCTTCTCCTCCTCCCTTTTCGGGCACAGAAATCCCGGGCAGGAAGAGGGTAAAAATGGTATCGATAAATTAGGAAGGAGAATGGAAGGTTGGCGCCATTTCTTCGGAGGGCCGTCGCCAAAGGAGCCACAATGGAGAGCGTTTGTGGTTCCTGTTCTCTTTTTTTTGTCTCTCTCTCTTTTTATTTGTCTTTTTTATATATTTCTTTTTTTTTGTCTTTTTCTTTTTATATATTATATTTGTATGTTTCCTTAGTCTTTTTTTCTTCTTTTTCGTTTTCTTTTTCCTCTCCTTACGATTATATTTGCTTTTTTTGCCTTTGTTTCTGATTTCTATTTTTCTTTTTCCTCTCTCTTTATTTCTTCTGTCTCTATTTTATTCTATCCTCTCTTTTCCCCCTATTTATAGCCACTTATTTGCCTTTTTTATCCTTTTCTATCTTTTATTTTTTATTTATTTTTGTTTTGTCTTTTCTATAAATCATGATAACAATTACTTTTTTATTTTCATTTTCAATCTTCTTCACTCTTCTTCCTTCCTTTATCTCCTGTGTTGATTTTCCTCTTCCTTTTTTATTCCTTTTCATAATTTCCTTTTTCTTTTCTTTTTTTATTCGTTTCCGCTTGTTTGAGTATTTTTGTTTAGTATTTGCATTTTATTTATTTATTTTTCTTTTCTTTTCATTTTTACATTCTTATATTTATCATTTTTTCATTTTTTTTCGTCTTTCCTCCTTTGTATGTTTCTTGTCTTTTCATTATCGTTTTATTTTCGTTTTTTTTCTGTTTTATAGTTCCTCTTTTCTGTCGCCTTTTATTTATTTTTTTTTTCTCCCATGTTCCCTTTTCTTTCACCTCCTCTCTCTATCTATCTATCTATCTCTTTTCTCTCTCTCATTCTCTCTCTCACCCTCTTTCTCTCTCTCTCTCTCTCTCTCTCTCTCTCTCTCTCTCTCTCTCTCTCTCTCTCTCTCTCTCTCTCTCTCTCTCTCTCCTCTCTCTCTCTCTCTCTCTCTCCCTCGCTCTCTCCCTCGCTCTTGCCCTCGCTCTTTCCCTCACCCTTTCTCTCTCCTTCTCCTTCCTCCCTCTCCATCTCCCTCTTTACCCCACCCCCTCCCTCCCTCACCCTTCCAACTCCCACCTTACAAAGCAAATAAAAAAAATAAAAACATACATATACACATAAAAAAAATCTGACTCTTCAACATATTTCTTTAACTCTCAACAGTAACACATTGCAGATTCAATTTCCGTATTGCACAATGGTAGGCACCCCCTTACCCTGAGTACCATTCTAAGATAACTTTTCAAGGGGATATGTAGTGGGGGGACTTTTTTCGTGGTGGAGAGGGTAATATATTTAGTGAATGGTTACTTACCTAATCACACGTGTGCCAAGCAGAGTGGATATTTTTTTTTTCTTTTTTTTTTTTTGCGAAAGTCATTTTGTGTGTTTGTTTGGTTTGGTTGTTTGAATTTGGGATTGTTCTTTAAGTATGTTTTGTTGTTGTTTGTTTTTATTTGTTTATGTTGTCGTGTTGTTTGTTTATCGTTTTAAAAGTGAAAGATTAATAGAT
>NW_020868767.1:201332-221739 GCF_003789085.1 Penaeus vannamei
TGTGGTGTAGGGCGACAGGAGTGGGGGTGGGGGGTGCTGTTGCTGACGATGGAGGACCTTCTGTCAGCATGAAGAGGAAATGTCAGTCCCTGATTAGTAGTCACATCCGAGCTTCACCCTTTTTCCACATTTAAAGCTACCCGAGGGTCAGCTCCGTCACTACAAGGGGTCGTGCACAAAGCTACCCACAACCTGCGCAGTTAGCTGAGATACCCTCGACAATTCGGGTTGTTGAGATCCAGGGACTGCTCCTGTCTGACGGGCGTCAATTTGTTTCAGGCAAAGCCCAGTGCGGTCACATTTTTGAGAGGTGTGCTGCGTTTTGTGTAAAGAAACATATATTCAACGTGGTGTATCGCGCCTGCACCAAACGTAATTTCACGCCAGGGACTCGATACCTTTACCATTTTTCATAATCCCATGTAAAACTATTACAGAAATCTTTACCATTCATTTTTCATTCACTCTGGAATTACCGTATTCCCATTCAGTCCTTGTCATATCTACGCCTAATATCCATAGAATTATTATTCGTGTTTACAAACAATCTCTTATCTCTCATTTGTCTTTATTACTCTACCAGTACACATTTCAGTTTTTTTTTCTTTATTGGTCATTGTTCACTGCACTATTTTTTTCCAAAATACATAGAATTCGTATGAGTGTGAGTGAATGCCCAAGGACTCATACTCACATCTCTTTCAGGGTGCTGTCTTTGGTGATTGTGCACAGATAAGTCCGGTATGCAACACTTATTTTCATTTTTGGGACAAAAACCATTTGGTGGGTGAATTCGTCACAAACAGTTTCAGTATTTCAAGCCAGTCACCACTCTATTACCTGGCATGTGGATCACTTCTACAACGTTTTCGTAAGTATGATTCAGACATGCTGATTTAACCATACCTAGAAGTGAAAAGGAATCTTTGTCTCACTATATCGACTATGCCGAATAGCAGCATCACCTTCGCTGACAAATTCAGTAAGATTCAGCAAACTACATGAAACTTGCAGCCCCGGCGCCATTGCGGAGACGGAACCTCAGTCTTCCAGGCGTGGAACCTACAGAGCCACAAGCCAGCCGCCCAAGCGTGGAACCTACAGAGCCACAACCTAACGTCAGTCTTCCAGGACCGGGACCTAAGCAGCCCAAAGACCAAGACCACCAGTGTGCAGCCCATACCATAGGCCTCGGGATCGTGGGGGCGGCGCTGGTCTTCCTACTGACCTTCGTCTGCGTCGCCGGTTGGAGGGCAAGGCGCGCAGGTAAGGGTTGGAAGAGGTACCGCTCTGTTCGAGTTACATGTACTGGCGCGTGTTTGTGTCTAAGTGTGTGTACGTAAGTGTACGTGCGTAAGCGAGTGTGTGTATTCGTGCGTCTTTGTGTATCTATATAAGATACAAGTAGGCCAAGTTACGATTTAAAGTGACATTTTTTTTTAAAATCCTTTTGAGAGAAGTATTTAGCTGATATGGTTACAGGTAGCAGGGCGATGCGAACATGACTCATCACCTGATCTGCTTAGAGGGAATTAGGTTTTGGTGAGGAAGTGGGGAGGGTTAAGGAGGGGAGAAGAGAGAAAGAAAGGTAGATAGATAGACTGAAGAATATAGAGATAGAAAGGAAGAGATGAATACAGAGAATGAAAAGGAGCAACACGAAATGAAACAAAGAGTACCAAGAAAAACATAGATAAACAAGGAGAAACAGGGGGGTGGGGGTGTTGTGGATGGAGGAACCTTGTGGGGAGTGAGGGGAGGGGAGAGGGGGAATGAGGTGAAGGAGAGAAGGATCCATACAAGGAGTGGGTGAACGAGGGAGGGGCGTGTCTGGCGAAGGAGGGACTGGAGGCTAGCATACTTCCCCATCGCGGACCTGTAAAAGAGCATCAATGAGGGTTAATATACTTAGGAAATGATACATCGGATGAATTCGTGAGGGAGTATACTCGAGATCTTGACCTTCAGGAGTTTTTTTTTTACCGTTACTTCATTGCACAGAGCAACTGCAAGCACTCACACCACTCAGTTCAGTGAGATTTGCACAGTCTACCTGTATGTGGCTCGCCCTAACCACTCACCTGCTTTGACCTTAAATATTAGTCGGCACACAAAAGGGATTCTTTTTATATGCCATAAGTATATCTGTCACACTGTTAATCTAATAGCACCTTAAGTATATCCAATTCACACTATAGATTTAATAACGCCTTCAGTAAATCGGTCACACTTTTAATCTAATATTTTCTTAAGTATATCTGTCATACTATTAATCTAATGCCTTAATTAAATCTGTCACACTTATAGTCTAATAACGCCTTGAGTAAAATCTGTCACACTTACTTATAATCTAATAACGCCTTAGGTGTATCTGTCACACTTATAATATAACAATGCCTTAAGTATATAAGTCACACTATTAATTCAGTAACGTCTTAAGTAAACCTAAGTCGCTGTCACACTTACTATCAATCTTATAAAGCCTTAAGTACATCTGCCCCACTTACTATTAGTCTGATAAAGTCTTAAGTATATCTAAATCACATTTATTATTAATCTAATAAAGCCTAAAGTATATCTGTCTCACTATTAATCTAATAAATCCTTAAGTATATATCTGTCTCACTTACTATTAATATAATAAGGCAAGTAAATCTGTCTCACTATAAATCTAATAAAGCTTAAGTCAATCTAAGTCACACTTACTATTAATCTGATAAAGCCTTAAGTATATCTAAGTCTCACTATTAATCTAATTAATCCTTGTCAATCTAAGTCACACTTACTATTAATCTAATGAAGCCTTAAGTAAATCTGTCACACTTACTATTAATCTAATTAAGCCTTAAGTAAATCTGTCTCACCATTAATCAAATTAATCCTTAAGTAATCTAAGTCACACTATTAATCTAATAAATCCTTAAGTAAATCTAAGTCACACTTACTATTAATCTAATAAATCCTTAAGTAAATCTAAGTCACACTTACTATTAATCTAATAATCCTTAAGTAAATCTGTCACACTTACTATTAATCTAATAAATCCTTAAGTAAATCTAAGTCACACTTACTATTAATCTAATAAATCCTTAAGTAAATCTGTCACACTTACTATTAATCTAATAAATCCTTAAGTAAATCTAAGTCACACTTACTATTAATCTAATAAATCCTTAAGTAAATGTGTCACACTCTAATAAATCCTTAAGTAAATCTGTCACACTATTAATCTAATAAATCCTTAAGTAAATCTGTCACACTATTAATCTAATAAATCCTTAAGTAAATCTGTCACACTTACTATTAATCTAATAAATCCTTAAGTAAATCTGTCACACACTATTAATCTAATAAATCCTTAAGTAAATCTGTCAACACTATTAATCTAATAAATCCTTAAGTAAATCTGTCACACTTACTATTAATCTAATAAATCCTTAAGTAAATCTGTCACACTATTAATCTAATAAATCCTTAAGTAAATCTGTCACACTATTAATCTAATAAATCCTTAAGTAAATCTAAGTCACACTTACTATTAATCTAATAAATCCTTAAGTAAATCTGTCACACTATTAATCTAATAAATCCTTAAGTAAACACTTAAAATAAATCCTTAAGTAAATCACACTATAATCTAATAAATCCTTAAGTAAATCTGTCACACTATTAATCTAATAAATCCTTAAGTAAATCTGTCACACTATTAATCTCCTTAAGTAAATCTATAATCTAATAAAGTAAATCCTATTAATCTAATAAATCCTTAAGTAAATCTGTCACTTTCACGCCGGACTTTCCTCTCACTCGCAGCGGAGTCTCCCAAACTCGGTGCAGCAAAAGGTCACAGCACAGCTTCCGGTCACGAGAGCGAGAACAGCATCTACGGAATGATGGAAATGGGCCAAACCAACACCTAAGACTGTGACCCGTGACCTGTGACCTGTGACCTGCCACGACAGATATTTGACCCGCTTTCAACCCAGGCGCTAGAAGGTGATGGAAATGGGCCAAACCAACACCTAAAACTGTGACCCGTGACCTGTGACCTGCCACGACAGATATTTGACCCGCTTTCAACCCAGGCGCTAGAAGGTGATGGAAATGGGCCAAACCAACACCTAAGACTGTGACCCGTGACCTGTGACCTGCCACGACAGATATTTGACCCGCTTTCAACCCAGGCGCTAGAAGGTGATGGAAATGGGCCAAACCAACACCTAAACTGTGACCGTGGTGACCTGTGAGGCCCGCTTGCGCTAGAAGGTGGCCTAGCGCAACGGCCGGGCGCTGGTGCTGTGGGTTCGAACGCTGGACTCCGAGACAGGGCGGAGAGGAACCAGCCACTCGACCGCTTCATCCCGAGGTCTTGTTCCTCTGTCAAGATGGCTCCTTCATCCCCTCGGCTGTGGGACCAACTCTAACTTTGAGCTAAATCATAATGATTCAGATTATTCCACACTAAACATGTGTGTATGTATGTATGTATGTATGTATGTATATGTATGTATGGATGTATGTATATATATATGTATGGATGTATGTATATGTATGTATGTATATATATGTATGGATGTATGTGTGTGTGTGTGTGTGGTGTGTGTTGTGTGTGTGTGTGTGTGTGTGTGTGTGTGTGTGTGTGTGTGTGTGTGTGTGTGTGTGTGTGTGTGTGTGTGTGTGTGTGTGTGTGTGTGTGTGTGTGTGTGTGTGTGCATAAATATATATGTAATATTTATTATTTTTGGTTCCAGTCTTCAACCATGCTTTCACAAGTGCTATGATTGCAGTATGTTTAAACTTCATTGTGATTTTAATTTTATTTTTCAAGATAGATGAGATAAAATGAGTTTGAGATGCTGAAAATGAGGCAATACAAAATACCCGTTGAATAATAATTACAAATGCTACAAAATATGTTAATAAATACACTGTAGATATGTTAGTTTATCTAAATGAAAATTAAAAAGTGCAAAGTGATGCACAAAATTACACACCTTGTAGACAGCCACAACCTCCTAAAACCCATGAAAAAAAATATTCGACGAAGTAAATCAAGAAAATAAAAATTTGGGTGAGACTTTTGCCATCTCCAAGTTTATCATTCTTTCCCTCTTCCTCTTTTAATACCGGTATGTCCTGTCCCTTTCTCCTGAGCGGTCAAGCGTACCATGTCATGAGAATGAAAGATGAATATATAAAATATTCAACACCTTTTGATTCGATGCTTCAGCTCAACGAAACCAAACTACATTTTCACTAGTAATTTTATTTTATTATTATTATTATTATTATTTTTTTTTTTACTAGTTATTCATCTTCACTTAATATCTGTTCAGAGAATCCGATATATTACTCTTTAGTGTTCGTGTTATGTTTACAATATGTGGCTTTACAGGTTATGAATAGACCTGTTCTGCATGATACCTTAAAAAAAGAGAAATGAGCAGTTATTAAGGAAAACTATTGAACGAACAATAAGGACAAAGACTAGCGGACAGGAACACAACAAAGGTTTATTTACAGTTTCTTATTAGATCTGTTCTTTATGATATCTTTAAAAAATTAGACAATAAAGAGAACTAAATAGACATAGAGAGAGAGAGAGAGAGAGAGAGAGAGAGAGAGAGAGAGAGAGAGAGAGAGAGAGAGAGAGAGAGAGAGAGAGAGAGAGAGAGAGAGAGAGAGAGAGAGAGAGAGAGAGAGCGAGAGAGAGAGAGCGAGAGCGAGCGAGAGAGAGAGAGAGAGGGAGGAAGAGAGAGAGAAAGAGAGAGATGAGAGCAACAACGATTTATTGTGAATTCTTACATGTGGCACGAGGATGCTGCTGATAATTAGTGATAATGTACACACAACTGTTCGGTTGTTTGACTTCCCGGAATGATATGTCGTAAAAAATAATTACTTTCTTCTGGTTCCAATTTTATAATCATTTTGGTTATTTATTCATACATGAACAATACGCTAGCTCACACTACCACGAGAACGAATGCAATCTGAACACGTGTAAACAGATAAGACTGAAAATAAAAACGAAATTAGTTAAAACTCACCCGAAATTTTCTTATAAAGCCATCTGCCAAACAACAGGAGATGTGTTGACGAATAAAATCCTGAGATAAGCCAGAGAGATAAGAATCCAGCAAACCACTTCCCACGCTGCACCCTCAGGAAGCAGCAGGACAGATTGCTGATAAACACCCCAGGCAGTCTGACGCGACACAAGCTGTACCTTGGTAAGTGAATTTTGGTTTCACTTTAATGGGTTTCGTTTTCAATTATTTTCTCTATTTTTTTTGTTTCTGTTATTCATTTATATAAGAGCAGCTACACACAGTCAATCATGAAAATTAAATGTGATGATGCATGGGACAGAGAGAGAGAGAGAGAGAGAGAGGAGAGAGAGAGAGAGAGAGAGAGAGAGAGAGAGAGAGAAGAGAAGAAAGAGAAGAGAAAGAGAGAGAGAGAGAGAGAGAGAGAGAGAGAGAGAGAGAGAGAGAGAGAGAGAGAGAGAGAGGAGATAGATAGAGGAAGAAAGAGAGAGAGAGAGAGAGAGAGAGAGAGAGCGAGAAGAGAGAGAGAGAGAGAGAGAGAGAGAGAGAGAGAGAGAGAGAGAGAGAGAGAGAGAGAAGAGAGAGAGAGAGAGAGAGAGAGAGAGGAGAGGAGAGATGAGAGAGAGAGAGAGAGAGAGAAGAGAGAGAGAGAGAGAGAGAGAGAGAGAGAGAGAGAGAGAGAGAGAGAGAGAGAGAGAGAGAGAGAGAGAGACAGATAGATAGATAGAGGTAAAAGCGAAAAAGAAAGTAGTTTCTTAAGTAAATATCTACATAAATAAAAAAGGAACGCACACAACCTACAAAGTGATAAGATAAAAAAAAGAAAGAAAAAGAAAGAAAAAGGATTCCAGCAATGCGCGCTTAAATTTCCAGGACTTCGGCACATCAGGCATGGCGAACGGACACTGGATGGCGGCATGTGTATGGCCGTTAATAATCCTGACTTGTGGATCCCTGCAACATGCTCTCGCCTCGAAATGTAAGCTAAACGGAGGAGACAAATTATATTATTCGACTTCTTATGATTTTACGATCAATATGACAAATATCTTTGATTATGAACTTTTCATATATCCCCAAAGCTATATTGATGGTATACTTTACAAAAACTCCATTAAAAAAATATATGGATGATATACTTTTCAAATAAACGTAATATATATATATATATATATATATATATATATATATATATGATGATATATTTTTCAAAGAAACACCCAAACATATTGATGATATACTTTTCTAAATCCCCCCCCCCCACCCAAAAAAAAGAAAAAAGAAGACAATAAACTGTTCAAATACCCTCCGAAAAAATATACTAATGATATATTTCTTAATCCCCCCCCTACAACTGCAACCAAAAAATATATATTTGATGATATACTTTTCAAATACCCCCAAAAAATATATGTAATGACGATATACTGCTCAAATACCCCCCGAGAAATATACTGATACATTTTTAATAACCCTTCCCCTCAAAAAAAAAAAAAAAAAATATATATATATATATATAATATAATATATATAATATATATATATATATATAATATATATATATATACACTTTTCAAATACCCCCCTCCCCCAAATAATACAAACAATGATAATAATAAATGAAAAATGAATTTATAATATAGGCCTACTTTCAAAACAAAACCTTAAAAAAGATATATTAACATTCCTTGACAGCTGAGACCGAGTTAGACAAGCCAGCGAGAACGGTCTGTTACTACCAGGCAGGCACTGTCTATCGGCCGGGAGAATCTAGTTACAGGATAGAGGATATTCCAGGTGACCTCTGCTCTCACATCATCTACGCTTTCGCTGGCCTCTCCAATGTCACGTGGGAGGTCAGGCCTTCGAACCCAAGTGTAAGGTCACAAGGCTTTATTAGGTATTACGTATTGTTTAACAGGATAAGGGTGGGTGTTTTCATTGGATTTGATGTATTGTTTGGTTAGAACAGTTTAAGGTCACGAAGTATGACTAGAAAAAATATATCAATAGAGACGTGCAAGGTCTCAAGGACTGATTAGAAAAAAATAGGCTTTATATACAAAAACTTGGTTCATTAAAAAAAAGAAAACTGCGCCCTCTGGAAACCACTTTCCCGCCATTTTTTTTTTTGTTAAATTAATGTATAACACGGAAATGAAACGCTATAAACGCAATGTGATCCGGGAAAACTGTAAACTTACACAAAGATACAAAAAACTACTCATATAATCGGAAATATATTCAAGCATGTGGAACAGCCAGTCTTTAGAGAATATAGGAACACATCGTGGCCGCCATATTGGCCTAAAGACCGACATACGCGGATAAATCCGATTTAAAAGTACAGTGTGACATAAAGACGCTGAAGATGACGTTCACCATATGCAGTATATTGATGTATTTATAAGAAATCAAGAAAATGATTTTCAGAGTCCGTGACTTACTCCTGATGTAATATTATTTTTTCATTTGATTTTACCTACCAAAGTGATTAATTATAGTTTTTACCAGATCCAATAACATTATTGAGTTCGGTGCTGTATATTACTCACTATTAATTTCAAACAAGAAAATTAATTACAACGACTACACAGTTTGTAATGCGGAACTTCAAGACGAGAGTTTACGGGAACTAATACTTTAAGATGATCTCTTCTCGGTCAATACAACCAGTAAATCTAATAAATTTCGTTATCTTCTCCAACAGCCCACTTTATATTACTAACATAGACAACTATCGCTCACCACATATCTCTACATTACACTCATTCCTTCCCCAAAAGTTCGACATTGATGCGGGCGGTTACGAAAGGTTTGTGGGGTTGAAGGATCGCTTCCCGGGCCTCACCGCGACCCTGGGTGTAGGGGGCGGGGCCAGTGGGGTCGCGGGGGTCTTCTCGCAGATGGCCAGCAACGAGGAGCGGAGAGCTATCTTCGTCCGGAGTGTCATAGGTGAGTGATATTATTTATTATTTATTTATTATTATCATTACTTATTGGTAGATAGAGAGAGATTGATTGTTTTAAATTGCCTTCCGCGTCAACAGCCGAGATAGAGAGAGGGAGACGGAGAGGATAGGAAGGGGAGGGGGAGGGGAGGATGGGGATGGGGATGAGGAGGAGAGGAAGAGGGAGGGAGAGGGAGAGGGAGGGAGAAGGAGAGGGGAAGAGGGAGAGGATTGAGGAGGAGAGGGGAGGAGGAGGAGAGAGGGAGGAGGAGAGAGGAGAGGAGGAGAGGGGGGGGGAGGAGGATGGGGAGGAAGAGAGAGAGAGAGAGAGAGAGAGAGAGGAGAGAGAGAGAGAGAGAGAGAGAGAGAGAGAGAGAGAGAGAGAGAGAGAGAGAGAGAGAGAGAGAGAGAGAGAGAGAGAGAGAGAGGAGAGAGAGAGAGAGAGAGAGAGAGAGAGAGAGAGAGAGAGAGAGAGAGAGAGAGAGAGAGAGAGAGAGAGAGAGAGAGAGAGAGAGAGAGAGAGAGATATAGATAGATAGATAGATAGAGAGAGAGAGAGAGATAGAATTTACTATTATATTAGCTATTTGCAACCCGTGTGACTTAATATACTGATATTACAAAAATTAGAAAAAAAAATATTCAATTAATTCACACACATTTCTGAATATCGTAAACTTCTACGAGTCTGAACAGTCATTTAGATTATACGCAATCGCCAAATGACCTTGTTATACTTTCAGACCTTGTAAAGACGTACATGTTCGATGGTGTTGACGTAGACTGGGAATACCCCGATACACCAGATGACAAAGAAAATTTCCGGTTGCTGGTATAGTCCTTTCTTAAGTATTGACATCTATAGAATTTCTAAATCAGTTCAATAAAGAAGGTTGATATATACAATTATTTTGCCATTATTACATTATATATATATTTTATTAGTTATCACTATTTTTTTTATTTTCATTATTATTGTTACCGTCATTATAATTTTGAACGTTATTATCATTATTATTATTGTTATTATTATCATTATTATTATTATTATCATTATTGTTATTATTATTATCATTATTATTATTATTATCATTATTATTATTGTTATCATCATTATTATTATTATCATTATTATTATTGTTATCATTATTATTATGAACTTCATTATTATTATTATTATCATTATTGTTGTTATTATCATTATTATTATTATCATCATCATTATTATTATGAACTTCATTATTATTATTATTATTATTGTTATTATCATTATTATTATTATCATCATTATTATATGAACTTAATTATTAGTATCATTGTTATTACTATCATTATTATTGTTATTATCATTATTATTATAATAATTATTATTATCATTATTATTGTTGTTATTCGTATCATTGTTATTATTATTATCATCTTTATTATTATTATCATTATTATCGTTATTAATTAGATGGACGAATTACGGGCGGCCTTGGATGCGGAGAGCCAAAGCCTGGAGCTAACCATGGCAGTGCCCATCGTGAGGTACAGACTGGTGGATGGATACAGCGTCCTGGAACTGTGCAGGTACAGCTAACAACGTCGACAGTGGTTAAGATTAATACAAAATAGTCTTCATTTGACTGTTAGGAGTGAATTGGAGTGAATTTTTTTTCCCAAGGGTTGTATTGTAATCACCATATGTCTTCATAATGGGTTTAATGAAAATAGGCAGTGCTTCCTTTTATGACTAAGTGATCATTGAATAACTACACATTACTTCAGAGTTGTTGATGCCGTTCACCTCATGGGCTACGATCTGCGAGGAGTGTGGAATGACTTTGCTGACGTGCATTCAATGCTCTATCGGAGATCTGGCCTCGACTTTGGCATTCTCGAGGAAATAAACTTGGTGTGTTGACTAACTTTGCAAGTAGCTTTCCTCATTATCAGGTGACAAAACTGCTTGGATCAACATTTAGATATTCCAGGTTATATCCAGTGTAAATTATAAATTGAAATCCCATCTTTTGCGAGCAGAACGTTATATTCAATGTAAATTAAAAATCGAAGTCCCATTTTTTCGAGTAGAGTGACGGTGCACTTCTCTGGGAGGAATTTGGATGCCCACGAGACAAGCTGGTACTAGGAGTGCCCTTCTATGGACGAAGCTTCACACTCTCTGATCCTTCTCTGCATGGACTTCACGCCCCGATCACTGGGACTGGAAACCCAGGTCCGATATTGGGAGATCCTACTGTCCTGGTATACTTTGAGGTAAGAAACATTTATGACATGATTATCAAACTGTTGAATCAATATAGCGTTCTCGTGGTCTGAGGGTGCTATACCAAATTTTTCGCTTATCTTTCATATCATTATCAATAATATGTGACATATTTGTTGCTAATTATCTATATCTTGCAAGTTTTGAGATTTATCATAATTAATAAGAAGAGACATATTTATGTTTTCAATTAGTATCTTGCAAGTTTGAGATTTTGTGCAAGGCTGCCAAACTAGGGATAGGCTAGTTTTTAAGTCACAAATTTATTTGAGAATTTTACCATGCCCAAGAGGATTTACTGGTTTCTTAATGAGCACCGAGCGACTTGTGTTTATTTGTTTATAAATTTGACCTAGAATGATTGCCTTGAAATATACCTGTGTAAATATTGTGCCATGATTGTAATACTCATTTGTATGAACAATTTAAACATGATACTTCATCAAAATTCTTACACTAGATCTGCACAAACTTGATGAATGACCCTGAATGGACAAGAGAATGGGATAATGAAGGTTTAGTTCCTTATGCATACAAAGGTAAGACTATTTCTTTTCTTGTAGAAGTCATGTTAGTCCATATGAATATCACTATGGCAAAAGATGTGAACACTTTGCACATTCTTGTATATGCAATTTTATGTGTATTTAAAGAAAATATTTTCTCTTATAATTTTATACTTTATTAAATAATTGGAATAAACAGCTCTCAAAAATTTACTTTAAAAATATAATAATTTTCAATTACTTTTACTTTTCTTTCTCTCTTTTTTGCCTGCTAGAACCTACTGCACTCAGTATAGGGAATTTATTCACTATGTTGTTATCAAACACAAGTATATAATTTGATTAGATGTACATTTAATTATAATCATGGGTTATATACACAAATCCTGAAATTAGCTAGTAACAACACAAAAACTAATGACTGAATAATGATAAATACACTCATACTTTCACATGGTAAAATGAGCTGCTGCAGCTTAATAGGTTTTGAAATATAATAAATTTTTCCTTCAGGAGACCAGTGGATTGGGTACGAAGACACCGAGAGTCTAAAGATCAAGATGGACTATATTCGAGAAAATGGATACCTTGGGGCTATGAACTGGGCTATTGACGATGACGACTTCAAAGGCTGGTGCGGCTTAGGGATCAACCCCATGATGACGTAAGAAATGTTTTGCTCTTTTAGCTTGTATGTTGAATGAAAAAAGGAAACAAAAAAGGAAAAAGAAAGGAAAAAAATATTGGAATAAATTACTAACTTGGGTCTCCCTTCACCATCTCTCTTCTTTGTTGCAGAACGATGTATGAAGGTTTGAAGGATTACACTGTACCAAGGAGCAACTAAAAACAGTTTCTTCAGTCCATATTCTTTGATATAACATTTCTCTACGTCAAGATGGCATGATTCTTAATTAGTGTGTAAGTGAACTTGAGTCCAGTATCTTTTGACTCAAATTTGTTACTAAAGTTCCATACATTGTATTGATTGGCAATGAATAATCATTAATTGTAAGTATATATAAAGCATACTAATTCTCCTATGAATAAACATTTTATCTAATGTGCAAATTTCTCCTAATTTTCCTTTCTTAAATATCAGGTTTCAAGTTCATTTTCCTAATAAAGTTAACTGTTGAGACCTTTTTTTAACCTGTTGACATCATCTAAGGGCTGGGGGGGGGATGTTGTATTTCCAAGAATATGTTTGCCTCCCCTTAAGGGCCACATTTATTTTAGCTTTTTTAAGAATCATACCTGTATAGGTCCATTTATAGCCTTAAAATGCTGCTAGCATAGTATTTACTTTTTCTAAATTTTTGTTCACTTCACTCGCCTACCTGCCTTTGCTCCTCCCCCCCCCAACAACAACAACAATAATAAATACTACTAATAATATCAATCATAATGTTGATGATGATGATTATATAAAAAATGATAATAATAATAATAATAATATCATCCATAATGATTGATAATAATAATAATAATAATATCATCCATAATAATTGATAATAATAATGATTATAATAATAATAATAATAAATTATACATAAATGATAATACAATAAAAAATAAGTAATATAAATAATAATAATCATGTTCCTGATGATAATACAAATAGTTGAAACTAATGTACATTTCCCAAAATCTCATGAAATTAAGTAAAGAGTTCCAGCCAGATAGGCCTAGTAATTGACTCCTTGGCGATGCTTGTATACTTAAGAAATATGAGAAGATGAAAAATATAAGAGGACATTCGAAAAAATTTGTCATCAAGAAAATGCAAGCCTGAATACTCATCAGTTGGTATTGGGAGGTATCATTTTATAAATCCGTAGAGCAAAAAGAGTAAAATAATTTAGATATAAAGGCTGTACTATGAACTGGTTTACTGAAGAAATCCTTTGGGCATGATGCAAATTACCTTTCATGCAAAAAGAGTAAAATCATCACATTATTATGAAATTGCCTCACAGACTTTAACAAACTTTGTTAAAGGTATGACTTTCATTGATTTTTTTCAACATAAATCTTGACTTGAAGGTCAGTCTGCATTTCCAGCAACTTTCTCCAAAATGGATATTTTCATAAAAAATTAAACAAAAATCAGTATTAAACAATAACTCCATTACGGATATATATATTTTCTTTTAAAGAAAAGGATATATGCATAAACAATGATGTCTTATTATAAATATTTATTTACACTGTAAACATCCTTCTAAAATTAGGTATGGTCATTAATTTCGTGTTACTAACTTTCCACCAAGCTATACTGATGTTCAAACTTTATGGTTTGTTTTTATTGCATGTGATAATTTTGACTCATTTCTTCCGAAATGCCTTTTTCAAACATATACAAGCATTTCAGGAATTTCAATGCATCCTTATTTCTGAAAAACAACATAAAGCTGCTCCGGAAACTGCTTCTGGTTCGTAATTACAGCCGGCGACAAAAATAAACCCCCTTTTACTTGTGTGACTTTTGGAGGGTGAAGTCATAGCTAACGTGGTCAAAGGAGCCAACTCTGTGAGTGACTCCCGGGAAGAGCTTCCAGCCATTGTCCTTCGAGTCCTTGTAGAGGATGGCAGACAAACCAAGGAAGGCGGCCACAGGCACTCCAACACGGAAGGTTCGTGCTGAAAAAATAAAAGACGAATGAAGATGAAAAATATTACAAATATATAATAAATATAAATAAATAAACAATGAATAAATGAAAATAAATATACAGTAAAAAAAAGAAAAGAAAAAAACAAAAGAATTCACTAAAAGAGAAGAATCATACTCAGAGACTAAGACCAAAAATTGAAGAAAAATCCTGAAACAAATCTTATAGAATGGAGTTACTTAAATTGTGCCAATACTGTTTTTACAGAATGAACCTATCTGGTACAATAAAGAATGACCCAAAAAATTATATTCCGTTTATCTTTACCAGTGAAGAGAATTAAAAAAAGGGGTAAAATTACAACAGCGAGTATCAAAATGACACCATCTTACCAGCTACACCGATAATACCACCAGCTGCGGATCCTCCCAAAAAGTAGTTGAGTTTATCATCCTTTCCTCGCAGGCTTGTGGAAGCACATGTGACTGCAGCAAAGACAGCACCTGCACCAGCCAGGGGAACAGTGGAACGAACATAGGCTCCCAGTGTGGGCACGTATCCCTGGGGTTTGGTGTACATCAACACATCATAGGTAGATACGACAAGTCCTGTAAGAGAAGGAAAGATATATATGAAAGTGATATTCTGGGAGCAATGATAGTGTACTGACTCTGACAGAGAGGCTGTGGTTTCAGTGATAAAAAAGAGGACTTCGGGATCTTGGAGAAATATGGTAAAAAACCTATTATGTCTTTAATACTTTTCAAAAATGTCTGTGGATAAATATTTAATAAATAACCATTCCTTTTTCCAATACAACTATTTTGAAACTAGTGGTAACACTGATATCAAAATAAAATGTATTATACTTGCTATGATTTTCTTCTTCAAATCAAGGCATAGCTAATATTCAAATCATATTCTGAAACTAGGCTAAAATGAACTACAAACCATATGAAATGAGCACCAACAAAACATTCTTAAAATGTTCCAAACTCATGACGGAATAGTTCCAAGGTAATATTTTCAATTTAAATAAAATCAAACACAAATATGTATAAAATTCTCAAGAAAAATAAGAATATAATGACTTTGATACATTTTAATGCAAAACATATGCAAACAGTGTGATGAGTAATGCAAAAATCAGCAGCTTGTTGCTGAATGCAGGTATATAGACAATCTTTTTCTATTCTTATTCATAATAGCACTACAATCATCAACACATTAATTATACACTCCTTCTTATTTACAAAATAAGCAAACCTCCAATAACTTGCCCAGCAATCGCAGTAAAGAATGCCTCTGGCGCTGTGGCAAAGGCCAACAAACCTATACCATATTCCAGTTGGATAGATCTTAGACCACTAACTCCATTTTCACCTTATAGCTCTTCTATATACCTATTCTCAAAATTGTAATCATACCCTAAAAACTTTATACATCATGGTCATGAAGAAAATGATCAAAGGTTGCTACTTCTTTTCAATTTTATTTAAATCTTTTCTTAATGTTAAATTTATGTCAACTATCAAAAAAGATACATGTCATAGAATCTACTGATTTATCAGTTCCATGGACTGTTTGTAATTATACTGAAAACAATCTCCTAATACACATATCTAGTACAAAAGTTGCCCAAAAATCCATTCCTGTTTATCTACATGAGAACAAATATACCATGCATGTGTTCTAATAAACAGTGAAATACCAGTCCAGTATTTATTCATCATGGGAACACATCATGTAATGCTATGAGGTCTGTGCTCTGTACTCTGGCAGAGGCCAACAACTCCTCAAAATATACACCCTCACAAGAAAAGACCTCTGACTAATATTATATTTGAGTATAAATTACCTTTGAGGCCAGTAAACTGTATCATTAAACACTTATATGACACTCACAATGACTTTTAAAAGGGGAAATTGGCATATGTTAACGAATGAGTATTATATCAGATGCTAGGCATTGGCAATGTTTTAACCTAAATGCTAGATGGAATTGTGCAATTCCCGGCATCTACAGAGATAGGTGCATGGTGTTACCTGGCATGACAATCCACAGGCCTGTGAAACACCTAGCCTTACTAGTTTAATGTAAGCACTTTGTTCTAATCAGTCAAAAGTTCTATTAAAAAATCTAGGTTGCCAGGACTGGGCATGCCCTTTGGGCACTGCTCAAGGGGAGGGTTTATGGGGTGCTCTTCCCCCCCCACACCCCTCGGGGAACATTATCTTCCCCTCGGCCTACATGACACGATGGAGCTGAAACTCAAGATCCCGCAAAATTGGACTTTGGCTGTGAGCGGTGATTTTTGCAATCTTTTCCTTCTTTTTGTGATGTTACTGTCCTTGTCTGCAGATTGTTTGTTGCATCCACAACTACAACTCTCAGTCATCTACAAGAATATCATCTCCAATTTGCCTGAGTGTAGTGTGTCAATACCATTAAGATTAAACTAATATGTGATCAAAGGTCCAAGCTATAATCATCAAATTCCAATCTGACAGTGTCAAGTGACTGCCATCATCTCTGCACCATCAGTGGTCTGCTTAGGACAATATTAACCACATACATCACAGGTGCTGAAGTTTCTTAAATGATTCCAATATCCTCAATTTTACTTTGTGCTGTCATAAGTAAACTTTAACATCACATCCATATCTTTCAAGCATTTTTTTCTTTCTGTTTTGATATTCATTTGTTGCAAAATTGCAAAGTTATTTAGTATCTATTATACACATAACATTCAAAATATCAAGTGATTGCAGTAGTCTCTATACCTTTATAGCATCTATTACATCATGGCTGACTTACATGTTTAAGACATTTAAATATGGAAGCACCACGAATGGGATGTTTTGATAGGTCAGTTGAAATGTAGGTAATTGTCTCAAATAAATATGTCCTAAAGCACTACAATACTGGTACAGGTGAAGTTTTCTAATTCTCAAATATGGCTGTGGGTAAGAATTACTGAATGGAAATTCCCCTATATTCTAAAATCTTGGGCCCAATAGTAAGGGAGAGCAGGAAGATATAGCTTCAACATTAGATACCATGGGGGTCAAGGGGTCAAATGTTTGGTGGAGAGTATGGCTAGAATTATTTAACCACCACAGGGATTTTTTAAGAACATGTATAAAGGGTATGGGGCCCAGACGGCTGAGCCCTGTGGTAAGGGGTTAGATCGAAATTATGGTAATGTGTATTCTATTAAACATTTTTTGGTAATTCTTTACAGTATGGACATACTTGCCAGACACTAAGTCCTCAACTCCAAGTCATCAAATTTATTAATCAAGTTGCCATGACTTGGCATGCCCTTTAGGCACTGCCAAGGTGGAAGGTTGAAGGGGGCTTTGCCGCCCAACATCCACTGGGTTACATTGTCTTCATTTTGGTATGCACAGCAAAATGGACCTGAAACTCAAGAGCACCAAGTGGGACTAGGCTGTGAATAGTACTTTTCGTTATATTTTTCCTTCATTTGTGGTGTTACCATTTGCGTCTATACATTATTTCTTGTACTAACAATAGCAACTTTTTATGCTTTACAATAATACCATCTTCAATATGCCCGAGCTTAGTGTATCCATCTCATAAAGATTAACCTTTTTTGAATCTGGGATCTTGTCTGTCGCATTTCATTCACCAATTTCAATTAACCCGTTGGATCCAGATGCATCTCGGAAATCACGGTGAAAAAACAGAGGCATTGGTGTTACATAAGTAGCTAACATCCTGGGCATGCAAGAACACCCATGAGTGGCGACAAGACTCTGTACCTTCCCTTTGCAAAGTTATTTTGTGTAATCTTTTTTAGTTTTATTGCCATTTTCCAATGTCCATATTTGCCTTTTGATTTGCTTTATCCAGATGGTAATAGCTTAATTTCCTTGCACAGTCTCCATATCATTATATATCTTTTTTTATAATTTTCAATTTTACGTAATACAACTTGTGCCGCCGGTCACAGCAGCCAGGAATATGATACACGGCTTGAAAATGGTGTCCTCCCTGGAGTCAGTGCTCTTCCAGTCACTACTAATGCACGTTACATTCAACATTCATTTAATGATGGAAATAATGCTAATGCCCTCTTCAAAGCGGAAAATGAGTCAAATCACACTCTAAGAGGTTTGTGCACTTGTGGCCATTCTTTTCCATCACCCTGGCCTTAGCGCATAATGGCAAGTTCATGTAACCTGAGCCGCGGCCATTTAGTTCAATGACGGAATGTTCATGTCACCCACCCCTCGCTTCAAGTTTTTTCATGGCGTGACCACAATGTCATCTGGGTCCAAGGGGTTAATTAGTGTTTTACTGTATTGCAACTCCCCCCCTATATTCAATTCATTTCCACCTGATTCAACCTAAAATTACTCTGATGAACTTCTACTATCAGGACTATTAAATCAAAGTTGCTAGCTGTATTTGTCACTAAATTGGTATATATCTGTAGTACACTTATATTTCTCAAATAACACATTTTTCCTGACAAAGTTGATGCGATGGTCTTAGCAACAATAAAAATATGACCAAACACATATACCAGCCAATCATGTGTCTATGTTATGTTACCAAGCCAATAAAAATGTCTATTACATCTTTCCTAAAATATGCATGCCTAAATACCTTGAGTGGATGTCACTACCATTATGTAGCCTAGTCTCAATGAATTAAATAGCTAATAGTATTCTAAACTTCATAGGTAATTCATCATCAAATACGGAACCAGCCTGAGCTGTATCCTACCAGGATATAAGCAATGGATATTTGTTAACCTTTGTTGCAGCACCAAAGGCCTGGAAGCCACAGAAATTTTCTTACACTACTGGTATTGATGATACACTCCATAAAGAACTTTTCACATACAACAGAAATGACATGGGTGTAATGCATCTTTGAATTAATCGATATCTGTCTGTATCCTTCTTTTATCCTTTTGGTAGAGGTTGAAGACCGCGACGCACGTAGATAGAGGAAAATGGACACCGCCATCTTATAGAGCGGGAAAAATAGAAGGGGATAGCGTATAGTTTAAGATGCACCGGCCTTATAGTCACTGCTAAATGACGAAAAATATAACGCGCGGCCGCCTTTCAAATTCAAAGTCGATGAGCTTGTTTACCTTGCTAGGAAAAACACGACACTGACCCACGGACGCATTTTTGCGTTCGCGAACTAGTCCGTGTATCATTACGCGCTTGTCAAAACGATATTTGTCTAATTATCTTCGCGAACTAGTCCGTGTATCATTACGCGCTTGTCAAACGATATTTCTAATTATCTGTGTCTGCTGGTACGCATTATACCTTTAAAGTCTTTTTAAATGTTATTATACTTCAATTGCATATTTTTATATTTATCTACCCTCATATCGAATCCTGCGCATCATGTGTTTCACACTTTCTTGCGCCAGCCACAGGTTGACAGCTCACCAACCCGCTCATTTCGAGATTGAAAGCCGGTGAGAAATGTTGCATTTCCAATGTTGTGTTGATTCTGGGTTCTTTTTTAAGACCTTTACAGTGGCATCGAAGAATAATTCGACTTCAGTAACCATCCCAGTTTTATATCTGAGCCCATCAAGAGCTCCAAAGGACGAAAAAGGTGATTAAAATCGAAGCAATCCCAACAGTACAAAGAAACGAAAGTTTCACGTTTCCGGATATAAAGGTATTTGGTTTATTATTTTACAGTGTGAATGCAGCTCTGTCTTGCCGTACATACCGTGGTGGAGAGAATGTGTCCTGGGGGTGTTGGGGGGCTTGCCCCCCATCAACCCTCCCCTCGGGCAGTGCCCGAAGGGCACGCCTAGTCACGGCAATTTATATTGATATATTAGGTTGGTTGGTTTATTGGTCAATACATTTTTGGGGGTTGGAACGTGTGAATTCCCGTAGATTTTTTTTCCAAAATGTGGGTTGGGTTCCCGTAGATTTTTTTATTTATTTTGCGTCAGTCCGTAAACTTTCAAAGATGGCGGTTACAATCCGTAGAATTTCA
>NW_020868767.1:228224-238224 GCF_003789085.1 Penaeus vannamei
TAAAGAATTAACCATCATATTTTATATCGGTGTGTTGTGTTGTGTGATGATGTGCTGTGTGTTGTATATATATATAATATTTATTATATATATATGAATATATAATATATATATATATAATATTATAATATATATTAGGTTATGCTACCCACAAAATTTTTCGGTACAGTAAATGCAGTAAGAATTACTTACATTTAATAAATATGGTTTACAAAAAGCACACTAATGACAACAGAAAAATTGTTAGAATAGAATAGCAAAAATTCCTGACTATTACACCACACACACATCCACACACACACACACACACACACACCACACCCCCAAACACACCCACACACACAACCACACACACATATGTGTTGTGTGTGTTTGTGTGTGTGTGTGTGTGTGTGTGTTGTGTGTGTGTGTGTGTGTGTGTGTAGGTGTGTGTGTGTGTGTGTGTGTGTGTGTGTGTGTGTGTGTGTGTGTGTGTGTAATATGTATTATATATATATATATATATATATATATATATATATATATATATATATATATATATATATATATATATATATATATATATATATATTATATATATTATATTTATATATATGTATATATATATATATAATAATATAATATATATATATATATAATATATATATATATATATATATATATATATATATATCGCTAGATAGATAGATGTGCAATAGTTATTCAAAACAATGTTGTTATCCCGGTAAATATCATATCCGTTTTCTATGCTTATGTAAAAGAAAAGAAAATTTATATATGGGAGACTTAACCAAGAATTATCTCCTACCTCTTTTTATATATTAATCATGGTTGGAATATCATGATAACGAACTTCGCAAATTTCAATAAGTTATAGTAATAATTACGGATTAGTAAGCAACGGGTGGTATATGAACAGCTGGGATAATTTTATTAATGGCTAATCACACACGATACATCACCGTTAATTGATAGGGAGGTTGTTCCTACAGCATATTACACCTGAGAAATAATTATGCAAAGAACATTTATACTACAATATTATGTGATAACCATTACACGGTAGACAATGAATACTTATTTGTAATTAGGTATAGTAGAGAGAGCAAGGTCATTTCGTTAATAATTCATTGGATAGTCACTATTTTCAGGATCTTCGATGAATGCAAATATGGGCACAGTTCAACAAAATCTCGGGGAAAAGTGCTGTACTTTCGTTACCAAGAATAATGAAAATGAAGTACATGCTGATTTTAAGGGAAAAAAGACAAAAACAAAACATTTACGGCCCGACCCCACAAACATTCATTATACAAACATCCTTATACACTGAAATAGATGCATGTTTATCAGTCTAGACATGCATATCTAATAGATAGACAAATGTATGATAGACAGATGTACATTTATTTTTGAGTATTTACATGTCTGTATATAAGAATATTCATTGGGTCGAGCCTCTAACAATTTTAACGAACCGCCCATTATCCTTACTATTAGATCTGTTTGATTCTTTACTATATCCTACATATTTATTTCCAGTGCAGTTTTTCATGCATTTACGACTTTTATTGTATATCCATCCTTCCCTATATGTCTATCTACCATATATCTATCCTTTCATCAATTCAACCATCCATGTATCTATCTCTCTATCTATATACACAGTTACATATACAAAAACACACATAAAATATATAAATAAGAATTACATCTTTGATAAAGCACCAACGGATATCAAATAAATAAAAATTATAAAAGGAAAATTCCATCAGAAATAAATGAATAACAAACAATAACAAAGCCGACTCTCGCGTGAACATCGACTCGTGAGAACTACACAGAACTACACAGATCGGTCGTGAGGGTAATCAGGAACGACTGTTAAAACAACGTGTAATTACGACTAATGATAGCCGTCTCCCCCCCCCCCCCTCCTTCCTCAACTTTCCTCTGTTCCCTCGCTCTCTCCCCTTCCTTTTCCCATTCCCCCATACCTCCTCCCCTTCCCTTCCCCTCCTCCACTTCCTCTCCTTCCCCTCCCCTCTTCCTTCTTTCCCTCCCTTCCTCCTTCCCCCTTCCCCCTTACCTACATCTCTCCCCTCTCCTTCCCCTTGTCCCATACATTCTCCCTCCCCTCTTCCCTTTCCCATACCCTCTCCCCCTCCCCCTCCTTCCCCTTGTCCATACCCTCTCCCCCTCCCCTCTCCTTCCCCCTTCTTCTCTCCCTTCCTCGCCCTTCCCTTCCCCTTCCCTCTCCCTCCCCCACGCCCCCCCTCCCCCCCTCGCACACTAAGGAAGCCGCCATCGTGTGTTTTACGGGCGGGTGATGGTCAAGCCGCCCATTATTATGAATTAGGCTACACGGACCGCCCAAATACTCCCTTATTTTCTAATTATCAGCTGTACTTACTGCCTGTCCGGACTGCTTGTTTCTCGTATTTTTTTTTTTTTTTTTTTTTTTGCCCTCATCATCCTAGATCGGGGGGGGGGAGGGGGGGAGGGGAAGCGCTGTCTTCTTTCCCTTATCCATCTCTTTCGTTCGTCTCTCTTCTTAATTATTATGTTTTTTTTCCCCTGTCGGTCCTTGATCGGAGAATCTTTGGGGTTTCCGGATATTCTTTATTCCATTTTTCTCTGCCTCTCGTTTACAACTCTTTCTTTCCTCTCTTTCTCCCTTTCTTCCTTTCCCCTTTCTTCTTCTTTCTCTTTCGCACTTTCTTCTTCTTTTTCTTTCTCAAAACTATTCATATCTTTTTTTTTCTTTTTTTTCCATTTTCGCTACTACCTCTCTTTTCCCATTCTTTCTCTCCCTCCCTTTCGTCTTTCTTCTCTCTCACTTCTCCCTCTGTTCTTCTCCTCTTTTTATTCTCCCCAATTCTTGCCTTTCACTTCTTTCATCTCCTCTCTTCCATTCTCTTCCTTTCCATCTTTCTTTCCTCTCACTTTCTTTCTCCATTCTTCCTTCTTCCTTCTTTTCCCCTAACCTTGCATTTTTCCCCTTTTTCCATATTCTTCCCTTCTATTTCCCTCTTCTTTTCCACTTTATTTTCCTCTTTCCTCTCCACCAGTCTTGCCTCTCTCTCCATTTCCCTCATTCTACCTCTCCTTCCCTTCCTCCCTTTTCATTCCCTCCCTCCCTTTCTCCCCATTTTCCCCCTCATCCCCTTTCTTCCCTTCCCTCTTTCCCCTCCCCTTTCTCCCTCCCTCCCCCCTCTTCCCCCCTCCCTCCTCCCTTCTCCTCCCCTCCCTCCCTTCCCTTTCCTCCCCCTCCCTCCCATCCCCTCCCCTTTTAAAGTTTCCATTTTCGTATCTGGAGAGACTTCACCCTTATCTCCCTATCTCCATACCCATTAACCCCCACCCCTACCCCCGCCCCTCCCCCCCTTCCCCATCCCCTAATCAGATCCCCCCGCCCTTCCTCCCCCCCCCATCCCCTAATCAGATCCCGTATCCTTTCTCCTCTAACCCGGCCGCCCTATCTATTCTCCAGCTATCCCCTATCCCCTGGGAGAGTGGGCGCCGTCCTGGGAGAGTGGGCGCCGTCCTGGGAGAGTGGGCGCCGTCATCCAAGGGGTTCAGTCAGCTCCTATCCCCTAATCTCTATCTCGTTCGCTCTCTCCTTCCCTTCCTCGTTTCACTCCCTTCTCGTCTTCTTCTTCTCTTTTTTCTTCTTCTTTTCTCCCTTCTCCGTTTCATTTCTTTGTCTTCTTTCTCTTTTTCCGTTTCATCTTTCTTCTCTTCTTTTCTCTTCTCTCCCTTCTCCGTTTCATTTTCTTTGTCTTCTTTTCTCTTTTCCCCGTTCATCTTCTTCGTCTTCTTCTCTCTTTTTCTCTTCTCTCCCTTCTCCGTTTCATTTCTTTTCTTCTTCTCTCTTTTCCCGTTTCATCTTCTTCGTCGTCTTCTCTTCTTTTTCTCTTCTCTCCCTTCTCCGTTTCATTTTCTTTATCTTCTTATCTCTTTTCCCCGCTTCATCTTCTTCGTCTTCTTATCTTCTTTTTCTCTTCTCTCCCTTCTCCGTTTTATTCTCTTTATCTTCTTCTCTCCCTTTCCTCTTCTCTCCCTTCCTCATTTCATCTTCATTTCACTTCCTTCATCTTTCCCTTCCTTCACCTTTCTCCTTTTCCCGTTTCATCTCCTTTCTTCTTCCCTCCCTTGTTCATTTCCTCCCTTCTTCTCTCTCTTCCCCGTTTCATTTCCCTCATCCCTTCATCTTCTTCCCTCCCTTCCCTGTTTCATTCCGTTCATCTTCTTCCCTCCCTTATTCACCTCCTCCCTTCACTTCTCCTTCGTCCTTTTACGTTTCTTGGATCACTCTATTCATCATTTTCCTCATCGTAATCTTCTCTTTCTTGCGCATTTCCTTCCCATTTTCCTATTCCATCTCCTCCTCCTCCTGTTGGATTTACCCTGTCTGTCCCTTCCTGTTTTTTGACTTCCTTCTCGTGTTCAGTAACTTCCCCTTTCTCTTCCTCTTGCTCTTTGACCCTTCTTGTTCCAGTCCGTCTGTCCCTTGTTCTTCTCGTGTTCTCCCCCACTTCCTCTTTTTTTCCCTTTCACATTTTCTCCCCTTCGCGTCACTTTTCTTCCAATTTATCTACCCTTTCTTGATATGCATATTGATATTTTCTTTTCCTTTCACCCTGTTCTCCTTTTCCTCCCCTTATTCCTCCTTCTCTCCTCATTTCTATCCTTCCCCCTTCCCTTCCCCTCACCTCCATCCTTTCCCCGCTCCTTTCACCCTTTCCTCCCCTTCCCCCTGCCTCTCTTGCCCACTAAACTTGCCTCTCTTTCTCCTCCTCCATTCCCTCCTTCCCTTTCCCTTCCCTCACCTCCATCCTTTTCCCCCGCTCCCTTTCTCCCTTTCCTCCTCTTCCCCTCCCCTCTCTCTCTTGCACACTGAACTTGCCTCTCCCTTTCTCCCTTTCCTTCCCTTCCTCCTCCTCTCTTGCACACTGAACTTGCCCTCCCTTTCCTCCCTTCCTCCTCCCTCTCTACTCACTAAACTTCCCTCTCCCTTTCTCCTCCTTTCCCTTCCTCCCCTTCCTTACCCTCCCTCCTATCCTCCCTTTCTCCCCCCCCATCTCCTTCCTTTCCCTCACCCCCCGTCTCCCACCTTGCTCCACCCTGTACCTGTAGCCACTGTAACCTGTGTCGTGTTGTTCTTGACGTATTGATCTCGGACAGCCACCTGGCACACCTAACCCCCTAGGTGTCGTTTCCCTTCTAAGCTGATCAAGGTGCATCAACGCAATTGCCTCACCTGCACTTATCTCGTCTTACCTGTCGCCTGTAGATTGTTTTTTTTTCTTTCTTTCTTTCTTTTTAATATTCTTGCCCCCCAACACCCTCCTCTTACCCCCCCTTATCAGCTTTGAAAAAAATCTACCTGGCGGTTTGATTGCCTCCTTTGACCTATGCTGACCTCGCGAAGGACAGCTGGGGGGGGGGGGGGGGATATGACCTGAGAGTTACTATGCTGGGGATACTATCATTGGTCTGTGTGTGTATGTGCTAATAACTAATTATTTTCCCCGTCTGTGTGGATGAAAATGATAAGGAAAGTCATTAAAACTATATTAATCAATGTGTTGGAACAAGAAGAGTTATATATCTTCTTTAAGCTGTTTCTAGAGACTTTAGATATGACTGAAGGGCATTTATACCATTATATCAACAGCAATTTAAATTAATTTCTAAAACGTATGAATACCTTCAACTTATGTAACCTTTCACACACACTCACACACACGCACACACACACACACACACGCACGCACACACACACACACACACACACACACACACACACACACACACACACACACACACACATACACACACACACCACACACACACACACACACACACACACACACACACACACACACACACACACACACACACACACACACACACACACACACACACACACACACACACACACACACACACACACACACACACACAGAGAGAGAGAGAGAGAGAGAGAGAGAGAGAGAGAGAGAGAGAGAGAGAGAGAGAGAGAGAGAGAGAGAGAGAGAGAGAGAAGAGAGAGAGAGAGAGAGAGAGAGAGAGAGAGAGAGAGAGAGAGAGAGAGGAGAGAGGAGAGAGAGAGAGAGGAGAGAGAGGAGAGAGAGAGAGAAGAGAAGAGAGAGAGAGGGAGAAGAGAGAGAGATGAGAGATTGAGAGATTGAGAGATTGAGAGATTGAGAGATTGAGAGAGAGAGAGAGAGAGAGAGAGGAGAGAGAGAGAGAGAGAGAGAGAGAGAGAGAGAGAGAGAGAGAGAGAGAGAGAGAGAGAGAGAGAGAGAGAGAGAGAGAGAGAGAGAGAGAGAGAGAGAGAGAGAGAGAGAGAGAGAGAGAGAGAGAGAGAGAGAGAGAGAGAGAGAGAGAGAGAGAGAGAGAGAGAGAGAGAGAGAGAGGGAGAGAGGAGAGATAAAGAGAAAGAGAAAGATAAAGGGAGAGAGAGAAAAAAACATGAATTAGATACATAGAGAGAATATAAACGATTCTTTCTCATTTTTCAAATTCCATATGAGATTTATCAACTTAGAATGAGCGTTGAATTTAAATGAAAGTCATCAAAAGACGTTTTGCAAAGAACTCGTGCAAAACTTTACTTTTTCACCCAGATATAAATCCGAGAATTTACCACCAACAGAACTTAGCTCACTTTTTGACAAGCTTTTGAAATTCACTTACTGAATATGCAGTGTATGTATAGTGCATACACGTGCGCGCTTATACAGACACAGACACAGACATTCCTGTTTCCCCTCTTCTCTCCTCTTTCTCCTCGATTTTCTTCTTTCTCCCATCTTCTCTCCTCTCTGTTCCCTGTCTTTCCTAATTCTCCTCTTCCACTTTCGCGTTTCAGATATTTTCCTCTCCATTTTCCTTCTCTTCGTCCCTCCCAACCCTTCTTGTCTCTCAGGATTCTTTTCATCCACTGCTCTGTTCCCTCTTTCCTTCTCTCCCTTGCCTTTGTCTTTATAAATCTCTTCCTTTCTTTTCTTCTATTTTCTACTTCCCCCTTTCTTCCCTCCCCCATATCCTTTCTCTCTTCAATCCTTGTCCTTCATCTCCACGCACTCTCCCTCCTCTTCTCTTTCTCCCCCACTTCCTTGTTCCCTTCTTCACTTTCTGCCTTCTCTTCTACATCCCTGTTCCACCCTTCCTTTCTCTTTTCTCCACCATTTCGCTTTTCCATTCTTCACTTCCCCCTTCTTCTAAACATCCTTGTCCAACCCTTCCTTTCTTCTTTCTCTTCTTGTCCTTCTTCTCTCTCCTCTCTCTCTTTCACTATTCTCCTCACCAGTCCTCTCCTCCCCTCCTCTCTCCTCTTCCTCCCTCCCTCCCTCCTTCCCTCCTCTCTCTCCCTCCTCCTCCCCTCCCTCTCCTTCTTCCTCTCTTCCTCCCTCTTCCTCTCCCCCTCCCTATCCCTCCCCCTCTCCCTCCTCCCTCCCTATCCTCTCCTCCCCCTCCCCCTCCCTTCCCTCTTCCTCCTCCCTCCCCTTTCCTCCCTCTTCCACCTTTCCTCCCTCCCCTCCCTCTCCTCTTCCTCCCTCCTCTCTCTCTCCCTCCAACACAAGGACACCCAGCACCCACTCTCATTTTTTTTCTCAAGTCCCACCTCAAGTCCGACGAGTCGACGACCCCCCGAGCTCAACAACCTAATTATCACGTGATTAACATTTCATCAGGAGGGACGCACGAGTAGTTAGTTCAAGGCCCCGAATTTGGGGTCCTGGCCGCGAGAGATACGAGGGGAGGGGGGTAGGGTGGGGTGATGGAGGGGTGTGAGGGGAGGGAGGGGTGATGGGGGGGGGAGGGTGGGGTGGGGTGATGGGGGTGGGGGAGGGTGGGGTGGGGTGATGGAGGGGGTGGGGAGAGGGAGGGGGGATTTGAGGAGGGGAAGACAGAAAGGGAGAGAGAGAGGAGGAGAGAAGGAGAGGAGAGGAGAGAAGGAGAGAGAGGAGAGAAGAGAGGAGAGAGGAGAGAAGGAGAGGAGAGGGAGAGATAGGTTGATTACGTGTATATATGTAGACAGACAGACACATAGGCAGATGAAGAAATTTATATACAGAGAGAAAGACTGTGGTAGACAGAGATAGCTAGAACGGGATAGATGCATAAACAGATAGACAGATAGCGAGATGAATACGCATAAAGAAACACATATATATACAGAAAAATAAATACACACACACACACACACACACACACACACACACACACACACACACACACCACACACACACACATATATTTATTCATTTTTTAGTTCTTATATCTATCTATTTATTCAATATATGACTGCATGAAATCTAACTCACTGAAATAAGAGACATAATGGCTGCAATTGCTTGCAAAATGATCTACGAAATGGAGCAACATATATTTTTCCTTAATCAGTGCTTACAATTAAGAGGATCTTCTACCAATTATTTTCGGCCAAAATCTTCCACTTTGCCGATTTTGACTTATATGCATTTCCGAAGAGTTATAAGGCCTCCGAATTCCCTCTGAAATCTTTAAGGGCCACCTGCTATTTTTAAGGTAGTAGCAGCTAGTTTCGATGTCCACTGATATATTATGATTTTTCACCTTAGAAAATTGGCAATTTGACGTAACGATCAGATATGGTAAAAAAATGTGATGTTTTTCAGAGAGCTTATAAAATTTCACATATTATGAGACCTACCTTTGTAAAATATGGGAAGCGCTCAAATAACGAAACAAAACGAAAAAAGTATTATTTTTGTATGAAAATAAATAAGAATGATGTGTCGTTCATATAGAGTATTTCATTTTGTTAATGTTTTGATCATATTTCGTAAGTTTCAGCCTTCAACAAAATGTTTTTAACATGCAACTCTCCGCAAAATGAGGGTAAGTTTCCAATATTTTATGGAATATAAGTTAGGCTAAGACACCTCAAGTATAAATTTCATAAAAATCTATCCATAACTTTTTGAGTTAGAAAACAAAAATCCTGATCATAATCTAGATCACCAAAATGTAACGGCGTCTAAGTTAGGCTCAGACTCACCTCTGGTAAAAATCTCTATAAAATCTGTTCATAAGTCTACGAGTTACCCGTGTAACAATGAGAAAGAATAAACAACAATCAACAAACAAACAAACAGGGGAACAATATATAAATATAAGGTCATGAATTACACGTAATGATCTCTCTCTCTCTATATATTATATATATATATATATGTGTGTGTGTGTGTGTGTGTGTGTGTATATGTGTGTATGTGTGTATGTATACATCGCATATTCGTACTGTTATACCACCCTGCATTTGAATTTTTGGCATTTCACGGGTCTGTTGATGTGAAATGTGGGTTTCGTCCCGTAGAATTACACCGGCCGGGACTCTGGCCTCAGGAACACGCGCGCGCGGCCGCTTCTCTCGCGTCCCGGCCTGCGAGTGTCAGACCAGACCGGCATTTTATGTTTGTAAACCCCCAATATAGCAACGATAAAGGAAAGTAATAGGTGATTCTATCATAGAACTATTTCATATATCACTTGTTATCCATAATGTAAAAAAATACATAGTTGAAAAAAAATATTTCTGTACACTACATTGTTACGCGTAGCACACGCATTTTCAGTCCGAAATAAACGTAATACGGCTCATTTTGTAGCTAAATAGTAGATCTACTGAATGACGCAATTAGTTTTTGCCGTTTTGCCGTATACTTCTTGAAAAAGTGACATATATAAGAAAGGCCATTTGTGGCTAAAAGTATTTTTTAAGAATAACACACTGGGTGAGAGGTACAGTACCGGAGGTGAGGCCAGGTGGGAAGTACAGTGTTACCGTTATGGTGCATGTAATGGTGGGCGTCGACATGGTGGGGATTATGGCTAAGTTACAGTGGCGCTATGCTGTTGTCGTTATGGTGCAGATCATGGTGAGAGCGAGGATTTAGGTAGAAAGTATGGTGTTGTGGAAATGGTGCTTTTGATGAGCTGAATG
>NW_020868767.1:245724-248224 GCF_003789085.1 Penaeus vannamei
GTAGGAGGGAAGGAAGGAAGAGGAGGTGGAGGAGGAGGAGGAGAGGAGGAGAGTGGGAGTGAAGGAGGAAGGAGGAGGGAGGAGGTGAGGAAGGAGGAGGAAGAGGAGGAGAGAAGGAGGAGGAGGCAGGAAAGGAGGAAGGAGGAAGAAGGAGAGGTAAGAGGAAGCGAGAAAGAGGAAAGAGAAAGGAGAAAGGAGAAAGGAAGGAGTGAAGAAAGAGGGAAGAGGAGGAAGGGAAAGAGGAAGGAGGGAGGAGGAGGAGGAGAGGTGAAGGAAAGAGAGATGGAGGTGAGGTGGAAAGAGTAAGGAGAAAGGAAGAGGAAGGAGGAAAGAAGCGGTAAGGAAAAGGAGGAAAACGAAGAAGAACGAAGGAGGGTGAGAAGAGGAGGTCGAGAGGAGGAGGAGAGGAGAGAAGGAGAGGAAGAAGAAGAAGGAAGAACGAAGGAGGTCGAGAGGAGGAGGAGAGGAGAGAGGGAGGGGCTCTGGGTAGGACCATTGCAATCTCCCCAAGGATGGTTGAAGCCGAGTTTACGCATCCTTCTCACGCTATATGAAGGAAGTTGCCTCATTCCCATGCTAATTAGGCGAAGTAACATAAGGTATGAGTGAAGTTGCTGCCGGGAAGTTCAGGCTAACATGACAGGAAGAGTTTGCCGGTTGTGGAAGAGGTGTCGGCGGGAGAAACGGTTCTCCGGTCAAGCGTTTTGGCTTTTTTTATTTATTTTTGTTTTGTTTTTTTTTCTTTTTTTTTTTATTAATTTTCTTTTGTTTATTATATTTTTATTTTCATTTTATATTTTTTATTTTTTATTCTTATATTATATATATATTTATATTATATATATTATTTTTTTATTTTTATTTTCTTTTAAAGTTTTATTCATTTTTCTTTTATTGTTATTATCTTTTATTTTATATACATTTTATTTTATATATTTTATTTTTGTTTTATATATATTTTTTTCTTTTTATTTATTTTTCTTTTTTCCTTTTTCATTTATTTATTTATCTATTTTTCTTTTTTGGTTGAGTTGCCTTTTTTAATGTGAATATCCGTTGGTTTAATTGATGATTGCTATGGTGATGATGGTGTTGATGATGATGATGTTGGTTGATGATGATTGCGATAGTGAGGATGATAATACTAACAATGATAATGATGATAATAAAAAGGAGATATAATAACAGTTCCGTAATAATGGTGATGCTGGTTGATGATGATTGCAATTGTGATGATGATATTAATGATTGGTATTGGTTTAATGATGAGATATTGATGATGATGATGATACTGGTTGATGATGATTGTGATAGTTATAATGATAATAGCAATAATGATAATAAAATAACAATGCTAATAATGATAATAGAAATGATGATAATAACAGCAATGGTAATAATGATGATGCTGGTTGGTGATGATTGCAATAGAGGTCATGGTATTGATGATGATGATACTGGTTGATGATGATTGTGATAGTTATAATGATAATAGCAATAATGATAATAAAATAACAATGCTAATAATGATAATAGAAATGATGATAATAACAGCAATGGTAATAATGATGATGCTGGTTGAAGATGATTGCAATTGTGATGATGATATTGATGATAATGATGTTGGTTTACGATGATTGCAATAGAGGTAATGGTATTGATGATGATGATACTGGTTGATGATGATTGTGATAGTTATAATGATAATAGTAATGATGATGATCATGAAAATAACAATGATAATGATGATGATGATTGAAAGGATGATAAAAGTAATGATAATAATGATGATGCTGGTTGAAGATGATTGCAATTATGATGATAATATTGATGATGATATTAGTTTTTGATGATTGCGATAGTGATAATTGTAATTGAGATGATTGATAATTGATTGATGAATGATGATATTAGTTTTTGATGATTGCGATAGTGATAATGGTATTAATAATGATGGTTATCGTTGTGGAAATAATGAATGCGAGAGTAATAACTATAATGAAAATTTACTTCTATAATAACGTACATTATATCCTAGAGTGGAATGCATATATATTAGTCATATTTGACCCAATGACCTCTAGCCAGAAAATGGAAAAAAATCGCTCTTGAAAAATAGACATTATCAGTCTTAATCTTGTAAAATACAATCTTATCTATTTAAAAGAAAATCATATGAGTAGAAATGAACCGCATGAACCGAGAACATGTCAAAATAACATAATGATGAGGAAAAATTATATATGTTTAAGTTTGTATTTATTGGTTAACTAGTGTAGTGAATCTTCTCGTGTATATAACTTAGCCTATTTGAGCTATTTAGAGCCATCCCAAATTGGGCTATTTAGAACCGTCTCAAACTGGGCTATTTAGAGCTATCTCAACTTGATCTATTTAGAGCCGTGTCAACTTGAGCTATTTAGAGCCATCTCAACTTGAGCTATTTATTGCTATTTCAACTAAAGCTATTTAGAGCCGTCTCAATTTGAGCTATTTATAG
>NW_020868767.1:253224-258224 GCF_003789085.1 Penaeus vannamei
AGAACGAACGACGGAAAAAGAACATAACAAAAGTTCGAATCAATCTAGCCAACCATAGAAATGGGTCGGGAATGTTGTTAATACGTAATAGGCAGCGCGGGTGAGTTGAAAGCTCGAGGCCCCGAAGCAGTATGGTTGGGTCAGCATTAGAGATCAGGAATTGTTGATGGAATATTTAAAGCGAATATTCCCCTGAGGATAATCGTGTGCATCTGTGTGTGTGCGCACACACAGACATTTACATATACATATACGTATATATATATATATATATATATATATATATATATATATATATATATATATATATATATATATATATATATATATATATATACACACACACACACGCACACACATGTATGTCTGTGTTAATATATATATGTTATATATGTGTGTGTGTGTGTGCGTGTGTCATATATATATATATATATATATATATATATATATATATATATATATATATATATATATATATATACATATATATATACATATATATATATATATATATATATATTATATATATATATATATATATATATATATATGCATACATACATACATATAGATATATTTATATATGTATACACACACACACACACACACACATATATATTTTATATATTCATTGCTTTAAGAGATATATTCGTGAATTTAGAATAATAAAGAACACGAGTTATCAAGCAGTAATGATATCTTGGATATGATTTGACATTTCAACATGTTATGTCTGTTATCTTTTATTTCAAATATTTTTACTGTAAGAACAAATTACTGAAAAAGTTATTCAAAGGATTCATACAGCAGTTTTAAATCAATGGAATAAACACACACATCACACCGCCAAGCGAAGCAGCATTATCCAAGGTCCTATATTACGTTCCACATTGCTCTATCTGCAGAACCCTCCCCCCAACCCCCACCCCACCCCCACCCCCTCCCAGACGCGCCCTTGCCATCACGGCGACCATTCCGGGAGTGCCAGCGGGGAAGGCACGCCAACTGCCGCTTTTATTGGCACTGTTTTTTTTTTTTTTTTCTCTGGTCTTTCTCTCTTTAGGCCTTCGTTGTCTGGCTTGGGCTGGGCGCTGTCTGCTGATGACGTCACTGTCTTGCTCATGTGTAATTTATTCGTTGATCTTTTTATGGGCAACGGTTAATGTCAGAAGGAACACTATGGTATATGTATATGTATGTGTGTATCTACATATCTATCTATCTATCCCGTCCGCCTGTGTGCCTATCTGCCTATCTTTGCCAAGTGTGTGCGCATGAATGTGTGTATGTATCAATATTCCTGTATGTCGCGTGTGTAAGCACGAGTGCGTCCGTGTGTGCGTATGCGTGTGTAAGCATGTGTGTGTGTCCGGTGAGCTTATGCGTGTGTAAGTGTGAAGTGTGTCCGTGAATGTGTGTAAGTGTGAGTGTATGGCGTTGCGTGTAAGCGTGTGTGTGTGTCCGGTGTGTGCGTATGCGTGTGTAAGCGTGAGTGTATCCGGTGTGCATAAGCGTGTGTACATCTACGAATCCGGATACGAGTGGACATATAGGCCTACGTATTCGCATTAGTGAAACCAACACCGGCACCATTGCACGGGGAATCTGCGGTCAGAAGTCGCTCAACCAGGGAGTCCAAGCCATTACTAATGCCTTGCCACCCCCCCCCTCCCCCCCCCCCCGCCTCCCGACGAAGCATCTGCAGGTTCCGTGCGTAAAGAACCCGAGATTTACGACGTGGTGGTTGGCAACACTCGGCAACTAGAGAGAGAGAGAGAGAGAGAGAGAGAGAGAGAGAGAGAGAGAGAGAGAGAGAGAGAGAGAGAGAGAGAGAGAGAGAAGAGAGAGAGGAGAGAGAGAGAGAGAGAGAGAGAGAGAGAGAGAGAGAAGAGAGAGAGAGAGAGAGAGAGAGAGAGAGAGAGAGAGAGAGAGAGAGAGAGTAAATAGACAGACAGACAAAGAGCTAAATGCACCAATCTGTCCTCAGCAACGCCCACTCAACGCAGGCGCCAACGACGGCGTTATACGAAGGTCAACAACGGCCGAGCTCTACCCTAAGCCCCGGCGTCGCGGCTTGCTTGTGATCGCCGCCCCTAATGGGAATATTATTCGAATCGATCCCGGCATTACGGAGCGCGCGGTTGTAGATGAACGTCGGGTGTTAAAGGAGATGGGAATTTATGAAGGAATTATAAGGATTGGGCGTCGGTTGCTGTTCCCGTTGGCGGCGACGGCGTTGCGCTCGATCGGGGTTCCTTTTCACGGCGGAGTTCGGTGGGGTTGAGCGAGAGGTTGCGGGCGGACGGAGAGAAAGTGAACCAAAGAGATGGATGTATATATATATATATATATATATATATATATATATATATATGTATATATATATATATATTATACACACACAATACATATACATATATATATATATATATATATATATATATATTATATATATATATACACACACACACACACACACACACACACACACACACGTGCACACACACACACACGCGCACATACACACACACACACACACACGCGCGCGCACACACACTACACACACACACACACACACACACACACACACACACATATATAATATATATATATATATATATATATATATATATATTATATAATATATATATATGGAAGAGAGAGAGAGAGAGAGAGGAGATGAGAGAGAGAGAGAGAGAGAAGAGAGAGAGAGAAGAGAGACGAGGAGAAGAGAGGAGAAGAAGGATGATATGTATATATATATGAAATATATACATATATGCATGTATGCAAACTCCCATACCAAAAAAAAACCAGCAAATAGACAACAACACAAAGCGATTCCAACGGGCAAAAGACCTCTCCTTCGCTTGCCAAACTTGAGCCGCGACCGAAGAGGAGACAAGAGCCTATCTGTGGGCTGTCAGAACGACCGAAACGAGCCTATTTTGTTATTTGAAATATATATTGTATATCTATCTATCTATTGCGTGTATATATATATAATTATATATATATATAATATATATAATAGTGTATAATGTATATATATATATCTATATTATGTATGTATCTATACATGTTATATACACATATACACATATGTATATATATCCTATACCACATTGTATACCAGCTTTCATATTATTCATCTCTCTCTCTCTCTCTCTATATATATATATATATATATATTGTAGCCCACAGTATCTTCAACTGTGAAATACGTCACACTGAAGGGCCACAAGCGCAACGTGTCAGCACCACTACAGCAAATAAGGGCATCAGAATAGTCTTGAATTTCACACAGTTAATCCTTTCTTGGAGGAGACATTCGAGCTGCAAACAAATACGATGCTAACTCTGGATTGAAAATGCAGCTCACTTAACAAATATATAAATAATTTCAATACAAACATAAATAATTACATCGTCCCCAAAGCAAAGTATCAGCACTTGACATATATTACACCTACATAAATATAATGGCACATTACTATTCATATAAAGGCAAATACAGTATACCAATTAACACCAACCAATGCGATGACCACGTAGGTAGAAAATCACTGCAAGACAGCAAGGCCAACTTCCAGCGCTCTTTCCCAGACGACACCGAGTCCTTGGCGGGTTACCACTGTGACTGCAACAGTTCTTTAGCACTGTCAGCTCTTCCCCAGAAATACTGGCGTTATATAAGAATATCGCAGCACAAACGCAATTTCCATGAGCGTGTCAGTCAACGAAAAAACCTTCCTCGAGCGTGAACCAATCGACTTCAAGGATGAGAAATGGTGGTGTTGTGCCAGCACAGGCTCTCGTAGCCAATCATAATACAGATTACAAGAGGACCAATCAGAACTAAGCGCTGCTCGGTGAGTCAACGAAAAAACCTTCCTCGAGCGTGAACCAATCGACTTCAAGGATGAGAAACGATTGTCAAATGAGCTATTATCAATAATTAGTCAATGCATATTTAAATCCCATTCTTACTGTCCATATATATCCTGATATCAGTGATCGACTTAAAACTCGACCTTCGGGTATAACCATATTCTTTATTAATTACAGTTGCTGCAAGGGGCGGGGCTACTTGTTTGCCAGGGAAATTTGGCGGCTGGGAAAACGCGTGGGGTCTAACGCTAGACCATATCACATATTTCATTTTTATTTCCGCTGGATAAACAGAATATCCGACTCTATAATCGAAAAATATCAATTCATTCACTTGTACATCAGCCTCTACACCACAATACGCTTCACATTACATGGTCATATACTAAGAAATTTACAACAAATAAAAATGCCAACAGCAAAAATGAATACAAATTAAACCGTTTTCTATAAAACTTATAGTATCATTCTAGAAAATTAATCAACGGAAGATATAAAAAAACTTAACACTTTAGCAAAGTTATTCTTCGCTTTCACTCTACACACAACACAAACACACAACACACACACACACACACACCACACCACACCCACACCACACAACACACACCACACACACACACACACACACACCACCATATATACATATATATATATATATATATATATATATTATATATAAAGATAAAGATAAGGAGATGGAAATCACCTGATAAAAGAAAACGCAGAAAATGCTTCGAAGAATGTCTCAAAGCAAGCGAGAAGATGTCTTGGATTTATGGACCGGCCATCGTGTCGTGGACATGAGATGCATATTCTTTTTTTATTTATTTATTTTTCATGCCACTGTAGTACAAATCCTGGTACAACGTAAATGAGGCTTAGAAGATGAACGACCACTGACGGCCATGGGGCAGCTGGGCCATCTGTCAACCACCGCCCCCCCTCAAAAAAGAAAAGAAAAGAAAAAAATCATACATTAACATGCTCGCCGAAAATGGCAGCTGGTAACTTGGCGTCAAAGTCGGGATGTGTAAGTTTCTGCTGTGTATGTTGTCTGGTGTATGCTTTATGTCTGTTTGTGTATGTGTGATATGTGTATTGCATGT
>NW_020868767.1:268224-283224 GCF_003789085.1 Penaeus vannamei
CCACGAAATTCCCGAGCGAGAGAGAGAGAGAGAGAGAGAGAGAGAGAGAGAGAGAGAGAGAGAGAGAGAGAGAGAGAGAGAGAGAGAGAGAGAGAGAGAGAGAGAGAGAGAGAGGAGAGAGAGAGAGAGAGAGAGAGAGAGAGAGAGAGAGAGAGAGAGAGAGAGAGAGAGAGAGAGAGAGAGAGAGAGCGTCCGTTGATGACAAAAGCCCCTTATGCATGAAACAAGAGGTAGGCTCTCTGCTAGGTCGCCGTCTTCACTGTTGTTGGTGTGATAAAAACACGTACAGAAATTATCATTCGTGTGGTGTTATCACTGTAAGATCTCTGTTATTGTTATGGTGTATATAAAGTGACGATATCAAGGTATAGAACATTTCGATCTACGGTGAGAATAATATCAAAGGAAAATATCTATCGTCTTCACTGTTGTTGGTAGAACGTACGTACAGAAATTATCATTCGTTTGGTGTTATCACTGCAAGATCTCAGTTTGCCATTGTTATGATGTATATAAAGTGACTCTATCAAGGTACAGAACATTTAGATCTACGGTAAGAATAATATCAAAGGAAAACATTAGCTGCAAGTACACGGTGAGGATAACATCAAAGCGAAGAGAAAACATTAACTGCAAGTACACGTATTACGGTGAGGATAACATCAAGGTGAAGGAAAACATTAGCTGCAAGTACACGTATCTACGGTGACATCAAGGTGAAGGAAAACATTAGCTGCAAGTACACGTATCTACGGTGAGGATAACATCAAGTGAAGGAAACCATTAGTGCAAGTATACGGTGAGGATAACATCAAAGCAAGGAAACATTAGCTGCAAGTACACGGTGAGGATAACATCAAAGCGAAGAGAAAACATTAGCTGCAAGTACACGTATCTACGGTGAGGATAACATCAAAGCAAGGAAAACATTAGCTGCAAGTACACGTATCTACGGTGAGGATAACATCAAAGCGAAGAGAAAACATTAGCTGCAAGTACACGTATCTACGGTGAGGATAACATCAAAGCGAAGAGAAAACATTAGCTGCAAGTACACGTATCTACGGTGAGGATAACAATCAAAGTGAAGAGAAAACATTAGCTGCAAGTACACGTATCTACGGTGAGGATAACATCAAAGCGAAGAGAAAACATTAGCTGCAAGTACACAGTGAGGATAACATCAAAGCGAAGGAAAACATTAGCTGCAAGTACACGTATCTACGGTGAGGATAACATCAAAGCAAGAGAAAACATTAGCTGCAAGTACACGGGTGAGGATAACATCAAGCGAAGAGAAAACATTAGCTGCAAGTACACGTATCTACGGTGAGGATAACATCAAAGCGAAGAGAAAACATTAGCTGCAAGTAAACGGTGAGGCGAAGAGAAAACATTAGCTGCAAGTACACGTATCTACGGTGAGGATAACATCAAAGCGAAGAGAAACATTAGCTGCAAGTACACGTATCTACGGTGAGGATAACATCAAGCGAAGAGAAAACATTAGCTGCAAGTACACGTATCTACGGTGAGGATAACATCAAAGCGAAGAGAAAACATTAGCTGCAAGTACACGTATCTACGGTGAGGATAACATCAAAGCGAAGAGAAAACATTAGCTGCAAGTACACGTATCTACGGTGAGGATAACATCAAAGCGAAGGAAAACATTAGCTGCAAGTACACGTATCTACGGTGAGGATAACATCAAACGAAGAGAAAAACATTAGCTGCAAGTACACGTATCTACGGTGAGGATAACATCAATCATTAGCTGCAAGTACACGTATCTACGGTGAGGATAACATCAAAGCGAAGAGAAAACATTAGCTGCAAGTACACGTATCTACGGTGAGGATAACATCAAAGCGAAGAGAAAACATTAGCTGCAAGTGCGCGAAGAGAAAACATTAGCTGCAAGTACAGTAGTGACTAAAGTACACGTAAATGCAAGTACACGGTGAGGATAACATCAAAGCGAAGAGAAAACATTAGCTGCAAGTACGCGAATATTTCGAGCACACGGCGCATTCCGGACCAACAACACGGGGAAAAGTTTTTAATCCTCTCTCGGCCAGTAAGCCTATTCCGATTGAGGCACATTTGCTTGGGGATGATATGCAAATCAGGAGCTTGGATGCATCGCCTCATTAGCAACAAGGGACAACTTTATGACAGCGAGCAGGAGCTTCCCTTGCTCACCCGGGCGGACATAACTGCCTCCGGACCACACACGCGCTCTCCTCTCTCCTCTTTCGCATGCTCTCTCCCGCATTAGCCAGGGCACACGCACTTACATACACACGCACGCAGACTCGTATGATGTCTTTCTCTGCCTCTGTCTCTGTTTTCTACCTGTTTTTTTTTTTTCTCTGTCTGTCTGTCTCTGTCTGCATGTCTGTGTGTCTATCTCTGCCTGTCTCTGCCTTTCGTTCTCCTTCTGTCCCTTTATCTCTGCCTGTCTGCCTGTCTCTCTCTGTCTGGCTGGCGTCTTTTTATCTATCTGTCTGTCTCCTCCTCTCTCTCTCTCTCTCTCTCTCTCTCTCTCTCTCTCTCTCTCTCTCTCTCTCTCTCTCTCTTCTCTCTCTCTCTCTCTCTCTCTCTCACGCACAGCACATGCGGTCGCCTGCCCATTCCCCTCGTGTCAATGTTTCCTCCTTCCTCTATCACCGCCATCCCTTTCTTCGCCAGAACATAACAACAAATACAACGCAACACCAACGGTTGTTAATCACCTCCTCACACAAAAATCCCCCACACACCGCAACACGAAATGCCAACAACATGACATCATAGCACAGCGCCAGGGACCGCGGACATCAGCATGCTTTAGCGGAACAGAAATCAGGGGACATAAACCTACACGAGAAGAGGTCCCGCATTCCCAGAATTGCGGAAGGAGACGCTCGGTTGTCGTGTTAAAGAATCCACGCCCTTTTATAGGGTCGAGATGGGGAGGGGGGAGGAAAGGCGAGGGGGGAAGGGAAAGGGATGAGGGGGAAGGGGAAGGGAAAGGATGAGGGGGAAGAAAGGATAAGGGGGAAAGGAAGGCGAGGGGAAGGAAGGGATAAGGGATAAGGGGGAAAGGAAGGAATAAGGGGAAGGAAGGGATAAGGGGGAAGGAAGGGGATAAGGGGGAAGGAAGATCAAGGGGGAAAGGAAGAGCAAGGGGGAAAGGAAGGGGTAAATGGATAGGAAAGAATAAGGGATAAAGGGGAAGGAAAGGAGAAGGGAAAGAAAGATCAAGGAGGAAAGGAAGGGATGAGGGGAAAGGGAAGGGAAAGAGGGAACGAAGGTCAAGGGGGAAAGGAAGGGATAAGGGGATAGGAAGGGATAAAGGGGAGAAGGAAGGGCAAAGGAAGGAAGGGAAAGGGAGAAGAAAAGGAAAGGAAAGGAGAAAGAAGGACAAGGGGTAAAAGAAGGGCAAGGGGGAAGGAAGGGTAAAGGAGGAGAGCAACGGGGAAGGAAGGGAAAGGGATAGAAAGGAGAGAAGGGAGGAGGGGGAAGAAGAAAGAGAAGGGAATAGGAAAGGCAAGACATAGGAAGAGAGGAAAGGGAAGGGGAAAAGAAGGGGAAGGGAGGACGAAAGAGAAGAGAGGGATTGAAACGAAAAGATATAGGGGAATAGGGAGACTAAGGGAAAGAATAGGGTAGGGAAAGAAGAGAAAAGGGGAGGTAGAGAGAGGCGAGGAGAAGAAGGGAGGGTACGGAAGAAGAGGGAGAAATGAGGGATAAAACAGTAAGGAAAGTGGAGGGGAATAGGATGCTATACGTTTGAAGGGAAAGAGAGGGAAAAAGCAGTATTTACTGTGACTTTATTTACTGACGATGTTACTAGATATTAAAATTAAAAACAAACAAACAAACAGAAAAACGAGTAATTAATCAAATAAATAAAATAATAAATAAATCATTGATGAGTTTTGAATATCTTCATTTACGAGTGTTTCCATCTGGGGGTCATTTGATTCTGTAGAAATCTCCTGAAAAAGGAAAAGAGAAATATGGGATTACGAGCTTAATAGAGAATTTAACAAGGATTATTTAGATAGTTTAAATACGGTTGGTAGGTTGTCGAACATTCAGTTGTATGTGGGTTGTGGTGGGGACAGTTTGCTTTGTCAGGGAAGAATGAAATAGATAAAGGAGTAGTTAGGAAGTACAACAAACACTTCACATTAACAACAATTTATCTGATAATAAAAAAATGATTATGAATAAGATATGACTGTATGAATATAACTGAAGGACAAATTGTGATTGGTCTTATCTATCAAACCTTCCCTTACTACACTCCCATGTATATTCCTTTACAGTTGAATATTAAGGGAATTGCTGAACCAAAATAATTGAAATGCGTACAAAGTTGCAAAGGTTGAATAATTAGTTACCCCTCACTGTGGGATTCCGACCATTTTCTTTACATCACCCCCATTTTCTACTACAATAATCAGGAATTTATCAATTTCGTTTTCTATTCCTCGTATGTGCAGTTTTGTATACCCTTACTCTAAAACATTAAACTCGTTTGATTCACCACAAAAACACAAAAGAATCCAGTGGCAAGTGGAAATAAAGTGCCTTAAAAAAAGAAAAGAAAAAACATGTGTTATATTGTGTTCCTCTAAGGCGGCCATGTTGATTCCAAGCTTCTCGAATATTGCAACCTTCTCTTACACGTTTCAGACCCTATTGCACTAGTCTGCCCCACGCAATTCCATGAAAAGGGTGACCACCTTTGGCAAGCCCCGACACGCTTCACAGAGACGCATTTTCTCAAGCCATCTGAAAAGGAATGGATATTTGGACTTCGTTTAATATCAACGCGCTGTGCTACCAAGGGAAAAGCTAGATCAGTAGCAACTCGAGGTGTCATGGCGTCTGATTCTATTTTTGGAAAAAAAGCACGTGGAGTTTATTTTGATGACGTCGCAAAAAGTTATGGATGCTTTGTGACTATGGTCGATTATTTTGGTGTCTTCAACTTTCAAAAAGGATGGAAAATATTGGTTTTAATGGTTATATTTTTGTTGAATAATCAGCAAAACAGCCGCCATGACACCTCCTTGAGTTGCTACTGATCTAGCCTTTCCCAAACTTTTACCAACCTCAACGAAATCTTGTCAACGGCAGATCAACATGAGCATCCGTTGACTTCTCTCCGTGGAAAAAATATACCTTATTTTACTTTTCCGTTCCATTCCTAAACTACAAAGTATTTTCGTCTTCCTTTTTTCACTTAAATTACTTAAAACTTAAATGTTACTTTCTTGAGTAGGCTCAGGTTAAGCAACACTTGCCCATGCATAGTGCCAGCCATTATGAGTTTGCAATTCACTGTTTCCATATCTGTGGTATTTATGCAATAGATCACGCTGCGTTATTACGTTTATTGGCCATAATTTTGGTTTATTTAGGAATTAGAGATTGGTCGAATCGGAAAGGTTGGTACTTATAGAATTGCGTACAAAATTTATAAATTGTTGAATCAAAATAAGTGATTTGATACACACACACATTCATGCACACACAGGTAGCTAGACTGATAGAAGAAAAAGATAATGAATATCAATAACGATATCAAAGACAAAAAAAAAAAAAAAAAAAAAAAAACATTAAAAAACACGTCCTGATGTAGCATTCTGATAGAGATATCCGAGCAGCGTATCTCTCGCAAGTTGACAGCTCAGGGATGTTGCAAAGGCCAGGCAGAAGCAATACCAGATATAAGATAGATATTCAGAAGGATTTTTATATCGCTTTACTGAACACATTAATCTTAAACTACCTAGTTAGCTCATTACATTTAAAGCGGTTTTGAATAAACACACATGCAAGTTAAGCGAATATTTTTGTGCTTCAACAAAAGGAAAAAAAAAAAGAAGAAATAAAAAAAAGAAAAATGAAATATTCTTCGTATCTCACGCATAACAAAGTGCAAATAAAATCTTTCTTCTTTATTACATTTATCTTCCTCGAATCTTTTTATCTTTTTGTGTATGTGAAGCTGTTTTGTAATTCCGTCGCTACAGCGGGGCTCAGACTTATCAGCTGAGCTCCTAAATCTTACAGACGACAAAAATATGCTAATTTCTGGAGGCGATGCTGAATATCTTCATTTCATCACGAGACGAGTATCGCGTTTGAGAACTGCGTTATCTCCAAAGACTCGAAAATTTTCCCGGTCTTTCTTTCGTCACTTGCCCGTATGCAAATGAGTGATGCATGTGCACAAGGCTTTGCTGGTGTCTGATTTTTTTTTTTTTTTTTTTTTTGCTCACGTATCCCTCCTCTCTCATTCTTGTGTGTGTGATTTTTTTTTTTTTTTGCTCACGTATCCCCGTTCTCTCATTCTTTCTGTTTTTTTCCGTCGTTGATTTTTTAAAATTGCTGTTGTTGCTTGGAATTATACTCGTATTATCATTCTTATCATTACTGCTGTTAATAATATTGCCATTGACATTATAGTTATCCTCATCACTAATGATAATGATTTTCTCTATCATTAATATTACCGATATCACCATTCCAAGTACCGTCATTTTCATAATCATTACTCTTTTATCATCAAAGTAATCATCATCATCATTACATCATCGTCATCAATAGTTTTACGAACATAATCTTTATCTCACCTCCCACCATAGAAAATATTTTACTTATCACACCTACCATTCTCATCGTCAGAATTATCACAGCCGTCGCTATCACTTCCAATATTATTGTTTACCCTTCAGATCATCATAGAAAACGCCCGATACAAAGAAAACGGGATTCGAATGTCTCCTCTCAACGTCCCTTGAAATGGTCTCGAAATACTTGACACATGTGAATACTCTTGAGGTTAATGGTGAATATTTCGGATTATTCAGAACCTGAAAACGTAACGATTGACTGACATATGCAAATCAGCTTCAGATTGGAGACATGCTCTTGTTGCGAATGAATTTGTCTTCTATTTCTCTTCTACCAGCAGTTTCTATTCTAAGCTCAGAGAAAGTGTGTACATGTAAATGCGTGTGTCTAGGTGTGTGTGTGTGTGTGTGTGTGTGTGTGTGTGTGTGTGTGTGTGTGTGTGTGTGTGTGTGTGAGAGAGAGAGAGAGAGAGAGAGAGAGAGAGAGAGAGAGAGAGAGAGAGAGAGAGAGAGAGAGAGAGAGAGAAGAGAGAGAGAGAGAGAGAGAGAGAGAGAGAGAGAGAGAGAGAGAGAGAGAGAGAGAGAGAGAGACCGACAGAGAGAGAGAATCAGACAGAGAAAGAGAAAGGATCAGATAAAGAAAGATAAGAGAGAGAGAGAAAGAGAACGAGTTTCGCAGCCTATTTAGAACAACGGGTTTCCCATCTATGAAGTGTTCTGTGCAATGCGTTGTTGCAATTCCCTCTCTCCTGAAAGGGCTTTCTCAATAATGGTTCCTCTCTGTCTGAACCGCCACACACCCTCTTCCACAGGCCAGTCCATCCACAGAATCCACGCCTGTGATGTGGATTTGATAACGACCACGACCGGAAACGGGTTAAATCTCCAATAATTTTCGCGTTTTAAAACAGAAAAATGAAGAAAAAACACTCATTTTTTAAACTAATTGGTTGACCTTTTAAACAGAGAAAAAAGAAAAAACAGGGTTGACTCTACTAATTTTCGCGTTTTAAAGAAAAAAAAAAAAAAACAGGGTTCTCTACTAATTTTTGCGTTTTAAAACAGAAAAAAAGAAAACATGGCATGGTTGACCTCAACTAATTCTTGCGTTTTATAACAGAGAAAAAACAGGGTTGACCTCCACTAATTTTCGTGTTTTAAAACAAAAAAGAAGAAAATGCCATGGTTGACCTCCACAAATTTTCGCCTTTCAAAACAGAAAAAAGAAGAAAAAATGCCATGGTTGACCTCCACAAATTTTCGCATTAAAAAAAAAAAAAAAAAACCATGGTTGACCGCCACTAATTTTCACGGAAAAAAAAAATAAAAAATGCCACTTTTTCTTCTTAGTTGTTGTGGTAGAAGAACGATTTAAAGAGAACCAAGAGAGTACATATTTCTTTTTTTTTCCCTCTCGTGTAAAAAACAACTTGAGAACAGAACCGTATTAATGGTATATATGGTACGTTGGTCGGAAAACTCATTCATCACCGAAGTTGAGACGGTTTGCAATTGTCCGCAACTTGGGGGGGGGGGAGGGAGGGAGGGAGGGAGGAGGGGAGGGAGGGGAAGGGGAGGGGAGGCAAGGGAGAGTACATTCGTGAGTGGGTGAATGAATGAGGGAGTGAGTGAGTGAATGGGAATGCGAATGAGTGAGTGAGTGAGTGAGTGAATGAATGATGAATGATTGAATGAGTGAGTGAAGGAATGAATAAATGAATGACGGTTTGCAATTGTCCGCAACTTGGGGGGGGAGGGAGGGAAGGGGGAGGCAAGGGAGAGTACATTTGTGAGTGGGTGAATGAAAGTGAGTGAATGAAGGAATGAATGAGTGAGGGGAGTGAATGAATGAGTGAGTGAGTGAATGAGTTAGAATGAGTAGGGTGAATGGCTGAAGAAGTATTGAATAAATGAATGAATGAATGAGTGAATGAATGAGTTAATGAATGAATGTTTGAATAAATTAATGAGCGAATGAATGAATGAATGAGTTAATGAAATGAATGTTTGAATAAATTAATGAGCGAATTAATTAATGAATGAGTGAATGAATGAGTGAACGAGTGAATGAGTGAATGAATGAATGAGTGAGTGAAGATAAGGGAAGGTTAGGTAACGGAGAGGGGAAGGAACGGAGAAGAGATAAAGGAAGAGAGACAGAAGGGGAGAGAAAACGAAAGAGAGATTGAATAAAGGGGAAGAAAAGAGACAAGATAAAGGGAGCGGAGATCGAATGAGGAAAGGAAGAGAGACAAATTAAATCGAAAAGAAGGAGAAAGAGAGAGAGAGAGAGAGAGAAGAGAGAGAGAGAGAGAGAGAGAGAGAGAGAGAGAGAGAGAGAGAGAGAGAGAGAGAGAGAGAGAGAAGAGAGAGAGAAGAGAGAGAAAGAAAGAGAAGAGAGAGAGAGAGAGAAGAGAAGAGAGAGAGAGAGAGAGAGAGAGAGAGAGAGGAGAGAGAGAGAGAAGAGAGAGAGAGAGAGGAAGAAGAGAGAGAGAGAGAGAGAGAGTGAGAGAGAGAGAGAGAAAGAGAGAGAGAGAGAGAGAGAGAGAGAGAGGAGAGATAGATAGATAGATAGATAGATAGATAGATAGAGAGAGAGAGAGAGAGAGAGAGAGAGAGAGAGAGAGAGAGAGAGAAGAGAGAGAGAGAGAGAGAGAGAGGAGAAAGGATGCGTAGGGGAAGGAATGGGAAGAAAGGAAGATAAAAAAGGGGAAGGGAAAAGAGGGGAAATGAAGCAAGAGAAGAGAGAGAGGGGAGAAGAGGGGAAAGGACCCACGGATACTCTTTGAAGCGAAGAAACACTTGGGTCTTTCTTTGTAGCTTTTGGTGAATCGAGGTCGTGTGTCTTCAAGAAAAAACAAAATGTTAAAATGTATTTCGTCTCGTGAAGCAGGTGGGATAGTTATGTATATCTTGCAGCTGTTATTTTAAGGATATATTCTGTTATTTCATTAAAATTTACGTTTATGTTAACACCAAGAAGACTTTGTGTAGATTGAATAGTATTTATGTATTTTTAGTGTGTGCTGTGTTTGAACATTTTATAGTCACTAGTATTGTGTAAAGTACAAAAATTAACTAATAACACGTGCTTCTTTGTTTATTTATTTGTATTTTAGTTAGACATATACTATCTATCCATTTGCATTTTAGTTAAACATACACACATATTTCCTAATCCTGCCAAGACCCAAATAAAATGCAGCGTTAGTGTCATATGTAAGTCATTTTGCTGTCTGATAAGGATCCCATATGTCACCTTGTCACTTGACAGGACCCAAGACTACGTAACAGTTAGACAGGACTTGGATAAAGCGCATTGCATTGTTTCCTATTTACGAAATTTTTAATATGATTTATATTCTGCAACAGCCTTCGACAAGAGAATGACTTGTTCATTGTTAGAGACACTCTGCCGGTTTGTTAGAATTGTGCGAGGCCCAAAGAATATTCGTATACTTGACACGCATAGATAAAGAAATAAATACATATCTATCAGGCTAGACATGCATATCAACCCGGCAAATAGATAGTTAAATGTATGTTTATCAGATATATGGACAGATATACTTTTATTTCTGCGTCTGTGTTTATGAAAATTCATAGGGTCGGGCCTGGCACAATTTTAACAAACCGGCCAACTATCGGTATTTATAATATTTTCTTCTTGTGATGTGCTATTGTAATTTCTCTTTCTCCTTTCTGATTTGTCTCAATTTATGCCTTTCAATAGCTTGACAGTAGAATATCCTTTTATTAATCATGCTCTTATCGAAATCGTAAATTGAAGTGCTGTACTGGTTATCAATTTTACTGATTCTATGAAATGACATGTAATCTTTGTTTTATTTTCATTACATAATTTATTTTTAGCAAATGGTTTGCGATATGGATAACATTCCACACATTCTTGAGAGAGAGAAAGAGAGGGAGAGAGAGAGAGAGAGAGAGAGAGAGAGAGAGAGAGAGAGAGAGAGAGAGAGAGAGAGAGAGAGAGAGAGAGAGGAGAGAGAGAGAGAGAGAAGAGAGTGAGAGTGAGAGTGAGAGAGAGAGTGAGAGTGAGAGTGAGAGTGAGACTGAGAGAGAGAAAAAGAGAGAGAGGAAGAGAGATAGATAGATAGAGAGAGAGAGAGAGAGAGAGAGAGAGAGAGAGAGAGAGAGAGATAAAAGAAAAGAAAGAAAGAAAGAAAGAAGAAAGAAAAAACGAAAAAAAACAAAAACCAAGAAAATGAAAACACCAAGAAGTCCCAAACGCCCCAACATCAACAGCCCAACCTCCCCCCTCCAGGATCCTCTCCGCCCACGCCCACGGCCGCCCGCCCGCCACACAAATCCTCAAAACCAGCTCCTTGCAAGACGTCACCAACTCCTTCCACTGCCGAGTCTCCCTGTTAAGAATCTCTCGACCCAAGTGCAGGGTCGTGTTCTTGGCCCCGACAGGAGGGTCTCGACGCGGAACAGCTGTATGTGCTTGCGTCGAGTGAGGGAGCGAGTACACCATAATGTCGTATGGAAATGCATGTTACTCTGCGTGATGCCTGTGTCCCCTTGTGTGTGTACGTCATGAGGAGTCGTGTCTGCGTCCGTGGGTCTGTTTCTAAGCATATTATCTCGTTTATGATCTTCACTTTGTATCGTGTCGAGCTTTTAAAGGGTAAAGGTGTGTTTTATTTACTTCGTTTAAGTTGAAATTCCTCTCTTTTTCGGATTTTCTACTTTCCTCCTCATTCTCTTTGTTTATCTCTCTTTCTCTATGTCTCTATCCATGTATCTGCTTGTCATCTGTCTTTCGCTCTCTCCTGTGTACAAGTCCGTCTTCCTTTCTCTCTATCTATGCATTTATCTGCTTGCCTGTCTAGTCTGTCGTCTCTTTCATGTGCGCCTGTCGGTCTCCCTCTCTCTCTATCCATTTATCCCTCCCCCTTCCCTTGCTTCCCCTGCCTCACCCATCCCCTGCTTCCCCTTCCTCTATCTCCTCACTTCCCTTGCTCCCCATCCCCGTCCTCCCCCTTCCCCCTTCCTGCCCTCCTTCCCCTCTTGCCTCCTTCCCCTCCTCCCTCTGCTGCCGGCCTCGTCGTGTCCGCGTTCCTCCCCTCTTCTAACCTCCCTTCCCCTTGCTTCCCCCTCCCCTGCCATCCCCTCCGCTGCCCAGGCCTCGCCGTGTCCGCGTTCCTCCCCTTCCCCTTGCTTCCCCTTCCTCTACCTCCCCGCTTCTCCCTCCCTGCTTCCCCCTTCCCCTTGCCTCCCTTCCTCTACCTCCCCTCCCCTGCCTCCCCCTCCCTGGGCCAGGCCTCGCCGTGTCCGCGTTCCTCCCCCTTCCCCTTGCTTCCCCCCTCCTCTACCTCCCCCTCCCTTGCTTCCCCTCTCCCTACCCTCCTCCTTCCTCCCTTGCCTCCCTTCCTCCAACCTCCCCATCCCTTGCTTTCCCCTTCCCCTACCTCCCTCCCTGCCTCCCCCTCCGCTGCCCAGGCCTCGCCGTGTCCGCGTTCCTCCCCCCATCTCATCACGGCGGCGCGGACTCCAAAGTCTAGCCGGAGCAACTCTCAGACCTCCGCTTCTCTACCTCATAGAAACGTGATCCTTTGAAGTCCGTAAGAGCGAGCGCGTAACTCCAGGAATGCGAGGCTGCAATTGAATACAAGCTTCACGGCCAGCTGTCGGGAGGGCGGCGGGTCCACGCTCACGGGGGAGAGATGACCCTTACGGACGTCCTGCGCGGGGGCCTAATGTCCTGCGGCATATTTTCCGGCATGAAATTTGATACAATGACTATTACAATTTAATCTCGTTAGGACGAAATCTTGCTATTAATGCGACCCCGAAGTGCGAGAGGAACGTGGCGGAGGGGTTGGCCAAAGCCGTTTAAGGGAACGGCGAGAGGGCCTTTTGCCGGTGTGCGAAGGCCTGGCACGCAGAAAGGACCGGTTGAAGGGCGTAAAGAATACTGTAAAGTCACGAGATAAAACGGACAGTCGGATAAGCCAACGTTGACTGTGAAGTGACTGGAGAGCCTGGGAGAGCGTGGAGGTGGGTGGGGGGGGGGGGGGATGCGATCTCCCGAGGGCGTGTTGGGGAGGAAGGCGGGGTGGGGATGAGGAAGGGGTAGGGGTTTTTGTGGGGGGGGGCTGGGAGAGGGGGTTTTCCCACCACTCCTCCTCCTGCCCCACCCCACCCCCCACCCCTCTCTCGGCGGCGCAAATACGCCCCGTCGAACAAGAATTTTCTTGTTCGGGGGCAAAGCGGAGACATTTTCTTCCGTGGAGTGCGTGTCTCTCTCTCTCGGCTCGTCTTTCTCTCTCTCTCTCTCTCTCTCTCGCTCTCTCGCTCTCCCTCTCTCCTCTCTCTCTCCTCTCTCTCGTCTCTCTCTCTCTCTCTCTCTCTCTCGCTCTCCTTTCCTCTCTCTCTCTCTCTCTTCTCTCCCTCTTTCTCTCTCTCTCTCTCTCTCTCTCTCTCTCTCTCTCTCTCTCTCTCTCTCTCTCTCTCTCTTCTCTCTCTCTCTCTCTCTCTCTCTCTCTCTCTCTCTCTCTCTCTCACTCGCTTCCCCCCTTTTTTACGCGTTATTTTGCGGCGTGTTCGAATGACGTACAGCGTGTTGCAAAGCGAGGAAAAGAGGGTATTTGCGAAGGTCCAGAAAAGTCTCCGGTGCTCGAGGCTCGGATGGTAAGGCTTGTGTCGATCGCACAGTGCTATGAGCTGTGTGTGTCTACCTCTGGGATATCTTTGTGCGACTTTTATATCAACTGTCGCTTAAATCATTATTTTCTGTAATTGTTAGGGGATTTATTTTCATTTGCAGATGTCTGGTAAGGATTATGGTATATATCAAGTCTAAATGTGAATGTAATATTCCTCTGTTAAGAGTGTGCTTACTATGTCCATAATATTTGCGACGCTTTTCTCATATATTCGCTCCATGAGTGTCTTCACTTTAAAAATCATCAGACCTATTCTTCTGTATAGTAATATTAGCAATTGCAAATGACAATTCAAAACTGTTATTACTTTATAGATAACGTTTAAAATGTTAATATGTATCCATTTTGGTTGACGGTCAAGGATTACATCGATTTAGAATTAAGCCTATTGTTATTTCTTTATTTTCTGGTAAATTTGAACTAAAATAAAGGAATGGGATCATAAAGAGAGCGCAATAGTCAGTTAAGTGTAGTTTGAACGAGTTATATGTATCTCACTTTGTTATATTATACATACAACCCTGTAAGTAGACCATACACAGAAGGGAGGTGAATTACTCAGGAGAACAGCCACTTTGAAGGCGGTAAAATTAATGTCAACACAGCGAGTAGTTATCTTTCATAGCTCTAAAACAAAAATATTGCTCTTAAATATCGAAGTTTGCATTATCTTCACCAGAAAAGTCAAGAAATTAACTGTAATGCACTCTCATTAGCAGCTGGCCACCGGAAGCGTTGTGGCTGTTCCCTTGAGCTTTTTACCTCCCCCCGACATGTAGTCTTTATTTATTGTTTTCTCTTTTTCATAATGTTTTGGGATATATCTAGCTTGCACAAATCGTAGTTTATGTCAATTGTGTTTCAACTTTGGTATCTATTTCCAGTTTCCTAAATTATATCGTTTACTAAACAAAGGTAAAATAAGCTGCATGGAAAATTATTCCATCCTTGATTTTAACTACTATACAATCCGTATTTAACATCAATTAATATCCTCTGCAAACCGTTAATATTTAAATCGTCCAGACTTTCATGTTCTCAAAGTCTAACTCCATAATATAAGAGAAAAGACCTTTTATAACTACGAACACTTGTAGTAAATAGACAGCAACAAAACCTTTGTATATGTGATTTATCTGAGACACTGATACAGGTTATGATAATGATTATTATAATGATAAGAATGACGATGATTATAATGATAATGAGACTAATACAGATACCCATAATGCACTACTTATGAAAACATAAATGACGATAATGAAAATGATAAACTTGATATCAAAGCGAGGAGATCTATAATAATGATATTGATAATTATATAATGATGAAAATAATTCGATTATGTGATTTTGCTTTCTAGTGATAATAATGAAATGATAATAAAACGATGAAAGGAAATGCTAATGATAATTCTCAATAATGATAGTTTTGTGAATTATGATCTTGTTTCTGATAACATGCAATTATATAGTCATGCAATTATAATGGACATTTTTGATAATTTTAGTTACAGAAAAGGTAATTGAGATGTCAGTGATACTAATGATTATGATATGATAGATGTTATGATAATGATTACAACTAATTTTATTTTTCCCTCATACACCCTATTACTATTAATAATAAAGTAATTGCCCTTTCTGTATTTTTTTTAGTCTTTCTCC
>NW_020868767.1:290724-300724 GCF_003789085.1 Penaeus vannamei
TTCAAGGTAGTTTTTCACAGTAGTTCTAATCGTTGTAGTTTTTTTTTCACTGTAGGTTTTCCTTGTAGTTTTTCACTGTAGTCTTTTTTCTGTAGTTTTTCTCTGTAGTTTTTCACTATAGTTTTTTTCTGTGTAGTTTTTTGAGTGGATCACGCTGCAAATCATTTTTGTTAATGTTGCTTTATCGAGTTTCTGGTTGTCTGCCGTTTCTGAATGAATGGACTAAAGAGTTTTCGTTGTAAGTTTTCGTTGTAATGTTTTTATTCGTAGTAGTTTTTTTCACAGTAGTTCTAATCGTTGTAGTTTTTTTTCATTGTAGGTTTTCCTTGTAGTTTTTCACTGTAGTTTTTTTTCTGTAGTTTTTCTCTGTAGTTTTTCACTGTAGGTTTCACTGTAGTTTTAGCACAGTAGATTTAATCGCTGTAGTTTTTCGCTGTAGTTTTTCACTGTAGGTTTCACCGTAGTTTTTGCACAGTAGATCTAATCGCTGCAGTTTTTCACAGTAGTTTAAACGCTTTAGTTTTTCACTGTAGTGTTTTTCACTATAGTTTTCCTTGTAGTTTTTTTCATTGTAGTTTTCACGGTAGTTTTTCACAGTCGATTTTCTCAGTAGTATTTTTCACAGTAGGTTTTCGCTGTAGTTTTTCACAGTGTTGTGGGTAGTATTCCTTTTGTGTCCTGTTGTTATCATTACCTGTGTCAGTATTAGCTATCGGCATTCCATACTGCAAGGATACCCACCGTACCCTCCCCCCCTCCTCTCCCCTACTCCCATAAACACCCCACTTCTCCCTCAACCTCACCCCACCGTTTTTACCCTCATCCCCCACCAACGCACTACAACCCCTCCCCTACTCCCCACAAGCAATCCCCTCTCCCTCAACCCCACCCCACCCTTTTTACCCTCATCCCCCCCACCAACGCACCTACAACCCCTCCTCCTCCCTAAACACCCCACTTCCCCCCAACCCCACCCACCTTTTTACCCCTCATCCCCCAACAACGCGCCTACAACCCATCCCCTCCCACCCCCACCTCCCTTCCCCACTCCCACAAGCACTCCACTTGTCCACTCCCCACCCCATAAACACCCCAACTTCTCCCCAACCCCACTCCACCCCTTTTTACCCTCATCCCCCCCACCAACGCACCTAACAACCCCTCCCTCCACCTCCTCCCTCCCACTCGCCGTCACACCATCACCACCACCACAACATCCATCTCGGTCGGAGTTTATGCTACAAATTCCAGCAACTTGTATAAGTGGACCATAAAACAAGCGTCGAGTTGGAGGGTCGTCCATTACTGTCGCCCCAACACGGTGACAGTGCAGCCCAAGGACGGTGGGCGGGCGTGTGTGTTTGTGTTTGTTTGTGTGTGTGTGTTTTGGGAGAGAGAGAGAGAGAGAGAGTGGGGGGAGGGGGGAGAGGGAGGTGGGAAGGAGGGAGGGAGGAGGGAGAGGGAGAGAGAGAGAGAGAGAGAGAGAGAGAGAGAGAGAGAGAGAGAGAGAGAGAGAGAGAGAGAAGAGAGAGAGAGAGAGAGAGAGATTATATATATTATATAGATATATATATTGTGAAGTGTATTAATTACCAAGAGGGCGTGGCACTCCAGTTGGCACTCTTCCTGCGACACCTGTGCGCACTTGTCACCTGCGCGTGACTTCTATGGTTCCCCCTAAGCCCGTTTTCTTTCCCCTCGTTATGTTTACATTAATGTTGCAGTTGTTGGTTTTATGGATCCCACTTTTAGTTTAGTATTTTTGATTGCGTTTTTATTTTATTTAATTTCTAAATCCAGTTGTGACCTCCCCGAATTAAGTTATCAGTATTTCTGATTGAGACATGACGTTGCATTTTTTTTCTTGATTTTTATTTGTTTTACATCTTTTACTTCCTCTGAAGATATATATTTTTCTAGCAATTTTATTTTGTTTTTATACATTTTAGAACATCTGAAATCTTGATTTGCCAGTTTTATAAATTAGTCGAGGGTTTATCACTCCCATGACGTATTTTTTTTTTTTACATGTTCTTATTTTCTTTAATCTATTTTACTAATGTGGTACAGGGTGTTATTTTATTATTTTAATTACTTTCCATGTTTTATAGAATTTCTTAGGTTTTAATTTTTTTTCTGCTTCATCATTTGAATGTTTTATCGATTATTCCTAATCTTTCTTATTTCTGCAATTGGTAAGCCTTTAACATAATTTTTAGTAATAATTTTGTTTTATGAATCATTTTATCATAATTGTGTATTTTATCTGTATTTATTATTTTATATGTATAAAAATGTTTCGTCGTTCCGTGACGTCACGGATCCTGGAGCCTCCAGGACGTGAAACAATAAACAGTGTCAACTGGAACTTTGTCGCGTTTCCATCCCCCTCTCTGCAGCAGCCAAATCTCAGGTTGTACTGACCCCGTTGTGTTACTTGCCTAGGTACTATTAAAGCTGGACGTGAACCATTTATAGCAGTGATAAGGGCAGACAAGGCGTAAATACAGACGAAAGCCAAAGTGACAGTATATACCCAGTGATGCTCATTTAACTTTTAATTCACGTTTTATTTTTCAAGTTTCCTTTTAATATTTTTTAGCAGTAATGTTGCAGCAAGTGTTGGTGCTCATTTTTGTTTTGTTTTAACGTAATATTTCCTTTTTTTAATGTCTGCCTTTCATTTTACGTAGGAATTTATTTTTTTTACCATACTTTTAATCAACTTTTACTCTGATTCTACTCTACTCTAACCCTGACTCGTTCTCTTTTCGTTTTCTCACTCGTTCTCGCTCAGGCTCATTCTCTCCTCGTTCTCTCGCTCATTCTCTCCTCATTCTCTCCTCGTTCTCTCGCTCATTCTCTCCTCGTTCTCTCGCTCATTCTCTCCTCGTTCTCTCGCTCATTCTCATCATTCTCCTCGTTCTCTCGCTCTTCTCTCCTCGTTCTCTTCTCTCCTCGTTCTCTCGCTCATTTCTCTCTCGTTTCTCGCTCATTCTCTCCTCGTTCTCTCGCTCATTCTCTCGCTCATTCTCTCCTCGTTCTCTCGCTCATTCTCTCCTCGTTCTATAAGGACTCTAGAGAAGGAAAAGCAACACCCTAAATAGATTCTCTTCAACATTTTTTTTTTTTATTTCAAGAGGAGTGAACGGGACCCCTGATCTCACTTGGTCCCTAAGCCTCTCCTGCCTCACGGGAGATAATTCGGGCTCCTCTATACGGATTGGTACCTGGCATTAAGCCGGGAGTATACCTTACAACACAGATATAAATTTTGGTGGCAGCGGCGGGAGGTTTGCTGTCTTGCTAGAGTCCTTCCAGCAATTACGTCCAGCACATTTAGCTACTTTCCGTTAGGTTATGTCAACCTTGTTTGTAGCCTCTTAAGAGGACTTTTGGAGAGCCTTGTTTTATGAATATTGTGTATCTGTAGTGTTCAAGAGCGGCACCCATTTATTTCAGCTTAATCATATCTCTTGCAGAGATAGTTACATGAACTAATGCCCGCTCGCCCAGCTAGTAGTGACCTTGGCTCTCGTTAGGCATAGGGACACTGTATATATTTCCCATGTCCATGTTCTAATGCCTTACAGTTTAACAGATAAACTGTGTTCAACAACTGTGTGTTTCAGAGTTACTGAATGACTTCGTTCAATGTATCTGTCTGTGTTTTGTACTACCTTGTGTTAAATACCATGTGTTAAGCACCATGTGTTAAGCGCCCTGTGTTAAGCGCCCTGTGTCAAGTGCGTGTTTTGTATTACCTTGTGTTAAGTGCCCTGTGTTAAGTGCCCGTGTTAAGTGCGTGTTTTGTATTACCTTGTGTTAAGTGCCCTGTGTTAAGTGCCCGTGTTAAGTGCGTGTCCTTGTGTTAAGTGCCCCCGTGTTAAGTGCCCCCCGTGTTAGTGTTCGGTGTTGCCCCGTGTTCGGTGTTGCCAAAAGTGTGTCATTTGTGTTCAGTGTGATTGGCATATCATGCCCATTGTCTAGGCCATGCCCGGAAAGCAAGAGAGACTACTCGGAGTAAGAAAGCCCAGTCATTGAGTCAGCCCAGTTCGCGTGCTTCGTCACCAGTGCCAGGACCCTCTGCAGAACAACCTCCAGTCGTTGTTCACGGGTCAAACCCTGAAGTAAGGCAAGCCGTGCTAGTGATGGACCGTGAGATGACTCTGTTTACGGAAATCCTGGAGAAGATCGAGGCCTTATCTAGGGACTTGAAGGATGTGAAGGCGCAGACCCACCAGTTCGCCGAGCGGCTTGCTAGGCAAGAAGAGGCATCGGGTCAGCAGGTGGAAGTGACCAGTCAGCAGGCAGAAGTGACCAGTCAGCAGGAGGGAGTGCCTAACCAAAATGTAATGGCTGGTCAGCCCAACCCAGGGGAAGCTCTGAATCTCAGTCCAAGACCTCCTCGGGAAGAGCAAGGTAGAGATGGACAGATTGCCAGGCTACGACGACAGCTTGAAGAAAAGGAAAGGGAGCTTGAGGAAGAAAGGAGGAGGAATCAGGCAAGATCCTCCCAGTTACCAGCACCTCAGCTTTCTAGGCGAGAACATGGGACATACGTGATCTACCCCAACCTCTTCCACGTAGCCGACCACCTACGCCAGAACGTGTACCACGAGAACATGTTTCAGGTAATGCGAGTGCTCCTCCATTTTGCCAACCTCCTTTTGGGAGATCCACCTTGCCCCTGGGGACAGCCCAAAATGTGTCCTATGTCCTCGCGCGGGAATCCATCCCTCACTTCAAGGGGGATACGTCAGCATCAAACCCTTTGAAGAAAAACCAAGAGATTGAAGGCTGGGTACGCTCCATAGAAAACTTGGTAAAACCACCAACAAGTGAAGCCTTCATTCAAGCTGCGCGTGCAAATTGCCGAGGCCCAGCAGACCTCATAATCAATTCTCCACTCTTTGATTACATGCAAGACTGGGACACCTTCAAAACAGCATTACGGACCAAGTTTCGAGGAACTTATACAGCAGCCGATTTTTACAAGGTCCTCTATGAGAACAAAATGAGTGCAGGACAGGCTCCCATGGACTTCTACCAACAGCTGGAGGGTTCGGTTTACCAAGGATACCGGGACCATAAGGAAGCCATAGGTGACCCCTCAGAGCTGATACGTCGTGTATTCCTGTCTGGGATTCCACCTTGGCTCAGGGATTTCCTGCCCTAAAGGAAGACTGCCCACCCTCAAGACTTGCCGAGGCTGCACAAAGAGTCTGGAATTCCCGAAATGGTATAAGGCATAGGGAATCGACTACACGCCACCAGTCTCCGAATGACTTGCCTGTGGGTGACCATTTGGAGAGACGTCACTACCCAGACCGTCCACCTCGCAACCGTGACTTGTACTCCTGTCCTGTTTCAACTGAGCAAGATGAGGTGATGCCATCACACCCTGCTCCAACCCAATGGTGCAACTTCCATCACAGCCACCACCACCGAACTTCAGATTGTCGTGCAGCAGCAGCAGCCGCAATGAGAGCCACAACCACCAGAAGCTTGACTTGTTTTCGTTGTCGGAGGATTGGACATTTAGCCCGGGAATGTCCCTTTCAGATTGGCCAGAATGGTAGAGCTCCCAGCCCAACTGGCAGCATTGCAGCAGGGAGCAGGAACTACAACCAGCACACAGACGGAGTCAATGATCAGCGTGGTGAGTGCAATGGGTTCTACGGGAAGACCTCTCGTGGAACTCAGTGTTAATGGCAGGACACATTATGTTTCATCGACACCGGATCTGAAGCCACCCTTGTTAAATCTTCTGCTGCCATCCTGATGGATACCAGTCATAGACCTCGAAGCAGAAGTTCCTCAAAGATACTTCGAGGGGTGACAGGCCAGCCTCTTCATGTTACCTCGGAGCTGACCCTTCCTTTCACCTGGATGATGACTTACCGTCTCTCACCAAGTTGCCGAAGCTGACATCTCCTTTCCAGGCGACATTCTCATAGGAATGGATCTTCTTCGACGACTTGACTTCGCTCTTTCTCACTGTGCCACCACAAATAAGGCTGTCCTTGTTCTCGAGGGGAGGAGCTTTGCAGTCGTGTACACCGACCACCAGTCCCTTGGAGTCTGTCCTGTCACAAGCACCGACATCCTGCCAACAACACAGAAGGTTGCCAGTGTAGGTGCTGATATTAACAAGGAAAAGGTTCCACTCATTGATCAGGGACAGAAGCCTCGAGTGGAAGCTGCAGTGCACCTCATCCAGCGTACAGAGATCCCACCCCACTCTGGCTGTTTCCTGCATGGTTGTGTTGCGCGTACTGGTCCTACCAATGGTGACATCCTGGTGACTCCAGCAGTTGCAGAGGCCCTCAACTTACCATACTCCATCACCACAGTCAAGGAACGACAATGTCAGGTGTGGGCTGTGAATCCTTCTTCTCGGCCACTCATCCTCCACAATGGAACTCGCCTAGGCACGGCAGAATACATAGAAGCTGTATACGCCACCGACTCATCAGACCTACCACCTCAAGACCCACCTGTGGAACCTGCTGCCAGGACCAGCAATAACGCCTTTGAGGAAGGCTCTCAAGGGGGCGACATGCTTGAGGACGTAGAGTTTGAGTGGGAAGATGATGACTTTGACAGCTTTTATGGAGTACAGGACTTTGGTTGCAGTGACTTGGACATTCTCGATGCTGAATTACCACCCTCATCCGCTCTTGCTACAATTGAAGCTGCAGAATCCTTAGGATCTAAGGCATTTGGAGACAACAGCGACCACCTTTCCTTGAACCTTGCCCATCTGGAAGAAGACCAACGCCTTGAGCTCACAGGCTTGCTCAGTCGTTACAAGGATCTTTTTGATGGTGATGAAGGGACAGTTGGCTTAGTGCCTGGCATCAAGCACAAGATTGAGACTGGTGATGCCAACCCAGTCTGCAATCGACAATGGAGGCTGCCTCAGTCGACACGCCAGACCATCAAGGAGCAGTGTGACTCCATGCTCCATGCTGGTGTAATTGAGCCATCAACATCGCCCTGGCTAAGCCCGGTAGTCCTCGTAAAGAAGAAGGGGGGTACACTGCGCTTCTGTGTCGACTATCGCGGACTCAACGCAGTAACCAAACGGGACGCCTACCCACTGCCCATATTAGTGAGATGATCGACGAGCTGGGGCCAATGAACATTTTCACTACCCTGGATGCTAGGGCGGCCTACTGGAGCGTCGAAGTAGAGGAGTCAGACAGACCAAAGACTGCCTTCTCTGACGGCTACCGCCTCTTTCAGTTCAGGAGACTCCCCTTTGGATTGTCCACGCACCAACAACGTTCCAGCGAACAATGAACCTTGTCCTATCTTCTGTGCTGGGGCGTCATACACTTGCATACCTTGATGATGTAATAGTATACAGCCGAAGCTTCTCTCAACACCTCAAAGATCTTGATGAGACACTGCAGCTCCTAACTATGGCGGGTCTGAAGCTGAACCTCCAAAAGTGCCAATTTGCAGCTACCACCATAGACTTTTTGGGCTTTACCATCTCCCCAGAGGGTGTGTCGCCCAACCGTGAGAAAGTGGTAGCCATCTCCAAGACGCCACCACCCGCACTGTGAGAGAAGTTCGCCGTTTCTTAGGAGCTACTGGCTTCTTTAGGAAGCACATCCCAGGGTATGCAACCATTGCCTCGCCTCTACATCTCCTAAAGAAGGGACAAGCCTGGAATTGGGGTCCAAAACAACAAGCTGCCTTCAACACCCTCAAAGAGAAGCTCACTTCAGCACCTATCCTGCGTCAACCTGACTTCAATCGGGAATTCGAGCTTCACACTGATGCATCCAGTATAGCCTTGGGGCATGCCTGATCCAGAGAGACAACCAGCAAATTCCACATGCCATAGCCTACTACAGCAGGAAATTGCGTGATCCTGAGTCTCGATATCCTGCAATTGACCTTGAAGCCCTAGCTGTTGTGGAAGGTGTTCGGTGTTTGACTCCTATCTCTATGGACGCCACTTCATAGTATACACCGATCACCGCCCGCTTGTATACGTTTTCTCCCGGAAGACCAAATCCCCTAGGATGACTCGTTTTGCACATGACTTATCCTTCTACAACTTTACCATCCGATACAAAGAAGGGCCTGCAAACTGTGTTCCCGACTTGCTCTCTCGACAGGTTGCCAAGCTAACTATCACTGAGCTTTCCCCTGAAAAGTTGGCAGAAGAACAAGGAGCTGACCCTCAACTGGCTGACATTCGACGGTACTTAACGGATGGAACACTTCCTAAGAAGAAACTACCCCTGCCCTTGAATGACTTCGAGTTGAAAGACGGTGTACTATATCGGCTGAAACACCTCTCAGACCGAATCTGCTACCAGTTGGTCGTGCCGGAAAGCCTCAAGAACTCTGCGTTGAAGGCATCACACCTGCCTCCCCGCTTCACATCCAGGTGTACACGGACATTCCAAAATGCGAGGTCCATGTTTTATTGGCCAAACATGCTGAGAGATGCCCGTAGATATGTCGAAAGCTGTGTGGCCTGTCAGCAATCTAGAGGCAATGCACAGAAGGTCCCCATGGCAGACACGCCATTAGCACAGTTTCCTTTGGAAAGGGTATCAATGGACATAATGGATTTTGGTCCTAGTGTGCCAGTTCGCTGGGCTCTATCCATATTAGACCAGCACTCCCGCTATTTGCAGATTGTTCCGCTTCGAAGAACCACCGCAGCAGCTGTCCACCGAGCATTCATGGACCATTGGGTCACTATCTTTGGCCCGCCCAGAGTTATTCAGACTGACAACGGAGTTCAGTTCACCAGCAATCTCTTTCAAGAACTCACCAAACTAATGCATGCAACAAATCATTATACGATCCGGTATCATCCACAAGCAAATGGCATGGTGGAAAGGACTAACCGTGTCGTTAAGTCAGCCCTCACTGCCCTAGTAAACAATCGCCCAAGTGTGGCATCAATTTGTTCCTGAGCTACGCCTGCAAATCAACTCGGCCATCCACCGCACTACTGGTGAACAGCCTCTCTACCTGCTTACCGGCAGGCATGCCAACTTTCCTGTCGGCCTCACCAATGAAGCTGTCTTCGACGAAAACACCAAGCTCCAGGAGCGCCTTCAGGAAGCCCGTCGTGCAGCTGTAGAAGCCTCTAAGGAAGCGCGCCGAATCTACGGGAGGTACTATGACCGTGGCAAAAGGTGGAGTTTCAGCCTACCGAAGGTGCCCTTGTGTGGTACTATGAGCACCGCCATCGTATGGGAGGTCTTCCTCCTCTCACAGGGAAATGGCGCGGCCCTGCACGTATCCTGAAACGACTAGGACCGGTGTCCTTTGAGATCCAAGACGTCACCACCGAAGTCCAGATGAAGGCTCATCTGAATCACTTGAAAGCTTACTATGCACCAGCCGAGCTTTCATATGCTGCTGACGACGAGGTCGAAGATGACGAGGAAGTCGAGGATAGTGACGATGATGATGCTGAGGCCCCTAACCCAGATGATCCCTGGGTTGCCATGCTGACGTCCATGGTACGGGAAGCAGAGGCCTGTGGCGTCGCTCGAGGAGCTGCAGATGCTGGAGCTGATCTACTCTGAGTTATTTTGTTGTAATGTATTTTGTCTGTTTGTTTTTTTTGCTGCCTTCTGCTTGTGGACACGTCTGGCTGTCCACGTTTTATGTTGTAAAGGCAAGTAACGGGGCTCAGGCCAATCTTTGATTTTGTTTCAGGCTGTCTCCGCTGACCACTCCGACCCAAGGCATGGGAGGATTGTGAAGTGTATTAATTACCAAGAGGGCGTGGCACTCCAGTTGGCACTCTTCCTGCGACACGTGTGCGCACTTGTCACCTGCGCGTGACTTCTATGGTTCCCCCTAAGCCCGTTTTCTTTCCCCTCGTTATGTTTACATTAATGTTGCAGTTGTTGGTTTTATGGATCCCACTTTTAGTTTAGTATTTTTGATTGCGTTTTTATTTTATTTAATTTCTAAATCCAGTTGTGACCTCCCCGAATTAAGTTATCAG
>NW_020868767.1:303224-308224 GCF_003789085.1 Penaeus vannamei
TATATATATAGGCTGTTAATAAGATCTTTAATTACTGGCCTGGGCCCTCCACCAGTACAACCTTTTATGGATCACCTCTGTTTATTGCTCAGATTCAGTAATTGGGTTTAAGGGAAACACTATTACCATTCAGATTTATTATGAAACTTCACAATACACAACATACTAAACTTATAAAAAATAAAATAAAAATAACTGTAGCTCATCGAAAAATATATGATAAAGAGAATGAAATATCACAATGTTACCCCTAATTCCTTGCACTTTGTTTATGTGACCAATGTTAAACCACTGTTCTTTTTCACTGATGGTCACTTTTTCACATTTGATGATAAGTGAAACATGTTTGTTTTTCCTTGCCGAGGATTTATACACACCCACCCCCTCGGGTGGGTGTGTCTCGTCTGGGCAGCTGAGTGTGAATGAGACTTCACGCTAGGGGATTCCCCTGAACATTCATTAATTGCTTTTATTTTCATTTGTGGTTTCATCACATTTTTTTTTATTTTTCTGTTGGTATATCACAATAGGTCTATTTATTTAATTGGTCACATTTTCCTATATTTTCTATTTATGCACTTGTTTTCCATTTCCTTTGGTCACGTAATAATGTTGGTCATTTTATTAGGTAATTTATTTAATCATAAATAAGGTGTACATAGAAAAAATATATAATTTATAAACAACAACAACAACAAAAATAAAAAAACATTCAACATTCATTCACTCATTCAACATTTTATTTCATCCGAATGCATACCCTCACATACGTTACTGCTTCACGGGGCTTCGTTCACACTTCGACTCGCACACTCATTCACTCCTAGCAGTCGCTACGCTCACGTAGGCTAATGTTCTTAGCTGCTATTTATCCTTGTTTCTTAGTCACTCTTGCCTTCCTTACCCTTTCGATCGCTCCCTCTATTTTTTCGGCTCAGCTCCACTCTGAGCCCAGTCATTCACAACTTTCCATAGGCGATAAGCTCATAGAAAGTCAAAACATTTATGCACTCTTCTGCTAAGGAACACATTTGGAAGTTTATCCCACGTCTTGACAACTCGCCCAGCCTGATTTAACAATATGGAAACTGGCATAAGAATATTATTCCTGCTTCCTTCACCTCTTCATTACCCAGCCTGATTTAACAATATGGAAACTGGCATAATAATAGCCTTTTCCTTAACTCGTTCTTCATCCCCTTACCCAGCCTGACTAAATGCAGCAACTGGCGTAAAATTTACCTACTCTTTTGTCTTTCTTTTTGGTCCATCTTCCCCGCTATCTTTCCATCCGTTTCATCATTCTCTCGCTCCTTCAGTCCTGATTTATTTTCTCATCAGCCAGACTTACCACTTCCTACTACTATAAACTCTGGCGTCAGTCCCTGTGGACCTACCACTTCCACAAGCTTATATTTCGGCGTCAGTATTACATTCTTGCTCCGTCATGTTTTCTCATCCCTCTACTTTCGTCCTTACACCCTTCTTTCATTATTCTAACAATTCTACTTTCATTCTTTTCACCTTTCTTTCGTTGTTTTAACACTCCATGTGAATTTCTCTAAATTCGTCAATAAATATCCCTTTACCTGACCTTAAACACCGTCCCACACTAATATTAATAGAAATGAAGCTAGAAGTATAGGAGAAGAGAAAAGAAAGACTTAGCTCAAGTAAGGCAGAGGACGCCAATCCTCGTTCAGGATAGAACCCTGCTTTCGCCTCTACTTTCGCTCGTTCACTCTTCTTTCATTATTCTAACAATTCTACTTTCATTCTTTTCACCTTTCTTTCGTTGTTTTAACACTCCATGTGAATTTCTCTAAATCTGTCAATAAATATCCCTTTACCTGACCTTAAACACCGTCCCACACTAATACCAATAGAAATGAAGCTAGAGTATAGGACAAGAGAAAAGAAAGAATCAGCTCAAGTAAGGGAGAGGATGCCAATCCTCGTTCAGGATAGAGCCCTGCTTTCGCCTTTCCCTTAACCTACTACCTTTATTCTCTTTATTTACTTCTACTACATGATTACGCAATCGCCGTGGGGAGTGTTCTGTTTTGGGTCATCTACTGCCGGTACTCCAAAAGGTTGTAATTCTGGTGCCGCTCTCAGGTTGCATCTGTTCTCAATTCGCTCCTCGTTGTCATCCTCATCGCAAGATCTTATTATATACAGCCCCGTTTTAGGTTCCAAAATCTCCGTTATTACCCATCGTTTAGCATGCCACTGATCCTGAATTTTACATCTACCTATTTTTACACTAATTCTCAATAAAACTTCCTGACCTACTGTCCAGTCAATATCCTTCGCCTTTATGTCCCTTTGCTTCCTTGCCATCTCTTTCTGTTTGTTTTCCGTTTCTTTTGCTATTTTCCCGACAGTGTCTTGTATCTCCCTTAACTCACTTATCCAGTCATCAATAGTTTCTTCTGTTGAAGAACTTATCTGATCCTGAGGTAACTTGGGCTCCCTGCCAAAAACTAAATGAAATGGCGAGTATCCCGTGGTTGCATGTGGAGTAGCATTATAATGGGCAACTAAGGCAGCTATGTGTTCGAGCCATTTCTTCTTTGCTCTTTCATCTAATGTTAGTAAGAGCCCATGCAGCGTTCGATTCAACCTCTCGCAACACCCATTGCCTTGTGGATGATATGCTGTCGTTCTAACTTTTTCCACCCCATAACTAATGCACAACTGTTTAATAACGGAACTGAGAAAATTTCTCCCTTGATCGGACAATAATATATCGGGAGCCCCAAATCTATCAAAAAAATTGGTTCTTTTAAAATCTTCGCTACCGTTGTTGCCTTTTGGTCTTTAGTGGGAAATGCGAAAGAATAACGACTGAAGATATCTGTGACAATTAAAACATTTTCCATTCCCATTCTTTTTCTAAAACCGTGAAATCAATAGCTAACATTTCCCACGGTTTTGCTCGTATCTAATCTTCCATCAAAGCATGTGGCCTTGGCGTCTCGTCTTTAGCTACGCTCCACCTGTCACATCCAGCGACGTATTCTGCTATCGTCGTTGACATTCCTGGCCAGTACCCCTGACTTTTTACTAAACTCAGGGTTCTTTTCCTCCCTTGATGCCCAAACTGATCATGACATGCACGCAATAACTGCTCTTGTAACTTTGGAGGCAATACTGGGATGATTTTCCACAAGTTTATTCCCACATTCTTTTTATGGTAAATAATTCCATCCCGTACTATTAAATGCTCTCTTACTCTGTACAATTTCCGAAAATCTTCATCTTTTAACCAATCATCCTTTTCTCCCTTAGCCATGTCCCTCTGCAGCCACTCACAAATCCCTTTGAAACACTTCACCTCATCTTGCGCATCCTTTAATTCCCCTTCCGGCCAAAGCTCTCCCACATTCGCGTCTTTGGTGACTGCCATTGCCGCGTATTCTTCATCCGTTTCACTGTCCTCCTCCTGTGTCAGTCTACTTAACTCATCAGCTACTGTGTTATCTCTGCCAGGCTTGTATTTTATTGTGAAATTAAATTGTTGCAAATTACTTACCCACTGACTTTCAACCGCTCCAAGCTTGGAGGTTTCTAAATGACTCAATGGACTGTTATCTGTATAAATAATAAATTCCCTTCCCGCTAAATAATCTTTGAATTTATCACACACTGCCCACTTCAAAGCTTCCCCTCATGCTTCTGTGATAGCACGGCTCCCAGTCCCTTAAAACTCGCATCCGTTTCTAATATGAATTCCTTCGTGAAATCAGGGCATTTTAACACAGGGGTGGTGATTAACATTTCCTTTAAGTCCTCGAATGCTTTCTGACATTTCTCCTCCCATTCCCCGACAACCGATCTCTGCGAATCTCCTGACATCAGAGCATGTAGCGGTGCTGCCGTCTGTGCAAAGTGCTTAACGAATTTTCTGTAAAATGAACAAAATCCAATAAATGCTCTGACAATTTTCGGCAGAGGCCATGACTACACTGCTTCCACTTTCGCTGGGTCTGTAGTTATGCCCTCTTCCGAAACCTGGTATCCTAAGTAAGTTACTTTTGATGCAGACAGAGTACACTTTTTAGGTTTAATTTTAAGTCCATTTTTTCGCATTCTTTCAAACAGTTCCCTTAACCTATCCATATGTTCCTCAATTGTTCTGCTAAATACAATTACATCATCTAAATATACCAATAACGTAGTAAAAATTTTCTCTCCCAGAATCCTCTCCATGTAACGCTGAAATGTGCTTGGACTGTTGGATAATCCCATCGGCAATCTTTTAAATTCATAATGACCGAAAGGTGGGCTAAATGCAGTTTTATGCTGATCTTTTGGGTGGACTTGTATTTGGTGATATCCTGCAGCTAAATCGAGTGTTGAAAAATACTTTGCACCTGCCAATGCTTCGCCGTCTCATTAATCCTGGGCAGAGGAACCGCGTCTCTTATAGTGAATTTGTTAAGTTGCTTGTAATCTATGCACAGCCTCAAAGTATTATCGCGCTTGCGCACCACGACAATTGCAGCAGAGTAGGGACTTGTTCGCATAACTTTCCGATATGTTCTTTTACCTCTGGAACCTGATTCGGTGGTATTCGTCTGTAAGGTATTCTAATTGGATGCTCAGTTGTCAGCGGTATGTTATGTTGGACACCCGTAGCTGTGCCAATTGGTCCACTTTTATTAGCAAAAACGTCACTATATTCTTCCAACAGTCTTATTACATCCTCCTTTTGATTTAAAGTTAAATGTTCATCAATGACTTCTATTTCAGGCAACTTTTCCTGTACTAATTTAGCACTGCACTGTTTAACTTCCTTCTCTTCTATTTCCTCTGCTCTCGCAACTTTGCCTATCCTCCAATTTCTTCGTAATTTACATGTTGTCTTAGATAGGTTTGCTACCAGCGTATACCCCTTCCCATTCTTTACACGGACCATAGCAGGCAGTCTAGTCTGGGACGACCGAGGAAGTCATGGCTTGGGCAGATCGACCAAACCTGCCGTGAAGAACTAG
>NW_020868767.1:317743-322743 GCF_003789085.1 Penaeus vannamei
GACGCACACGCACACACACAGCACGCACGCACACACACACACACAAGCACGCACACACACACACAGGCACGCACACACACACACAGCACGCACACACACACACAGCACGCACACACACACACGCACAGCACACACACACACACACCACTCACACACACACACACAGCACGCACACACACACGCCACACACTCACACACACACACACAGCACGCACACACAGCACGCACACACACACACACAGCACACACACACAACACGCACGCACACACACACACACAGCGCGCACACACACACACAGCACACACACACACACACACAGCACGCACGGATCTGAGCGGCACGCACACACACGCACAGCACGCACACACACACACACAGCATCACGGCAGCTCCGCGTCGAGTTAAAGGCCGCAGCATCTCCTATGGCTTCTGGTTGCATGGCATTGTTCTCCGCCGAGTCGGAGAAAAGGTACGCTGTGTTTAGGTTTATTTAGTAATTCTATTCCGTATGAGGTTGAAAGCAACAGCCAGGAAATCTCTTTTTTTTGAAAAATCGCTTAAAAGGGAAAGGTTGTAAAAGGGAGGGTTGCAATACCTTGTGTTAAGTGATTTTCCGTTTATTCAGAAAGGCTTTCGAGAAGTATATAGATGGGAGGAGTGAATAATCAAAGGAACAGAATAATCATGATGAACCGAAAGACGCGGACCAGGTCGCTGACCCCGTCATCACTTGGCGCACACTGCATTTTTCTTTTCTCTTTTTTCTTTCTCATTTGATTCCAACTTTCTTGCTTTTTCTTCGTCTGCAATTTTCTCCTTTTATATCCTTTTTTAAATTCTTTTTACCATTTCTTCTTCCTTTCTCTCCTCAGTCTTCTTCTTTCCCTTCCCTCTTCCTGTTCTCGTCACTCTTTCCACTTTTTTTCTTTCATATTCATTACATTATATTTCCAATAATAAAACAATGGAACCAAATTTTTGTTTTATTACCTTTCAAAATTCTAAGAAAACCCGTGTGTCACTGTAATATATATATCCATTGGAACACGCAATGTATAATTAAGATAAAAAAACAAGCAATTGCGAGCTAAACTTTTAAGCATTTCAGTTGTAAAGTTTTGAATAAACACAGATCAATTCTACTAAACAATGATATCAAAACACACAAAAAAATACTTCCTTCCTTTTTTACCCCATAACTTCAAGTTGAAAAGAATCCATCGATTTTTTTAAATATACATTTCCTGGCCTTAATCTCCATAATTAATTAATTCTCGCCCTCTCTATTTCTCTACCTCTCCCTCTTTCTATCCATCCCTCTCTCCGTCGCTTTCTCCCTTTATCCCCCTTCCTACATTCCTTCATACATTTTATCTTTTTGCTTTGAACTTACAACGCATAACGGAAATAAAACGTGAAAAGCAACGACACACAACGACCTAAGAATTTCCGTTATAGAAAGTGCCAACTGAGACGATGACCTGCTTTCGGCCAGCGATAAAAAATGGTCTTTTATTTCTACAAAGGCAATGTCAGAAATAAGGACTTGCTTATTCATGATCATAATGCAAGAAAAATAGGTATTTGTGGTTTTCGATAATGATTATGTATCAAGAGCAAAAGCAAAGAAACAAACATATGTGGTCTATATTTTTTAACGATAAGAAAAATATATATTAGTACATGCATACATATGCACGCACACACACACAGAAACACACACACACACACACACATGATACACACACAAGCACATACACACACAAAGAACGATATACACACACACACACACACCACACACGCACACCACACACACACGCGTACACACACACACACAAAGAAACAGACACACACACACATACTCACTCTCTCTCTCTCTCTCTCTCTCTCTCACACACACACACACACACACGTGCGCGCGCGCAGAAACACAGACACACACACACACCCACATAAACTACGTTTCCATCGCGATCACAGCACCCCCTCCACCAAGACCAAACACCCTAAAATCACCCCCCCGCCCCCGTCACTCCAACCTCCACCCTCTGAAGAGAACCCCCCCCCTCCCCCCCTCCGCTCCGACGCCTTACCTGGGGGGATGGAGATGACCACCTGCTTCTCCCCGGTGCAGGACTCGTCCGCGTTCGACTCTCCCGTGATCTTGACCTTCATCTTGCTCTATGAACTGGACGACGAAGAAAGAGGAAGAGAGAGAGAGGGAGAGAGAGGGAGAAAAAAAGGAGAAATATATATGCTCTTCCAGCGGCTGGCGTCGAGGGAGAGGCTGGTGCCACGCGGAGAGCCGGAGGGCGACTGGTGCCTCTGCTTCTGCTTGATGGCGACGCGTGAGGTCTGTTTTTATCGCAGGAAAGGCGTCCTGTTGCCTCGCTTGGGAAACCCGCGGTGGAAACTTCGGTGGAATTGGTGGAGATTCTTTCTCTGTTTTGCCTCTTTTTTATCTTCTCTTCTTCTTCTCTGTCTTCTCATTTTTCCTTCTTCTTCCTTTCGCCCTCCTTCGTCTTTTTCTTCTTCTTCGATTTTTTCCTTCTTTTCATTTTTCTCCTTTTCTCTTGTTTCGCCTTTCTCGTCTTCTCTTCCTCTCCTCCTTATCATATGCATATATTTTATCTCTATTCATTATTTTCCAGTAATTTGTTGTATATGTTTCTTATACTTTGCTTACTTCTTTTTCTCTTTTTTTTTTTGCTTACTTTTCTCTTCCATTCATCATTTCCTTTCGCTGTTTCTTCTTATGTTTCATCATTTCTTTAATTTCATCATAATTTCAGTTTGTCGTTTCTCGTCTCTGAGTCCTTAACTTTTATTCATTTCCTATACTTGTTCATTTTCATCGTCATCTTCTCTCTTATCCTGTTCTTTTATGTTATTACTGTTCATTTATTTTTTCTTTCAGTGTCTGAATTTTCCCTCCGTTTATGGACTTAATTACGTTGCTTAATCAATTCTCCTTTGCTTTCCTTCTCCCTTCCTTTATCACATTTACTGTTTCCTTACTTTCTTTCTTAAATCACATTTGCTATTTCTTCTCCTTACTTTCTTTTTTTATTCTTTATTTCTCTTTATGATTTTTCTATCATTATTCTTTTCTTATCGTTCTTGACTCTGATTTTCCCTTCCTGTCTCATTCCCCTTTTTATCATCTTTCGTTGCCAGTTTCTCCTTTATTAATAAGTCTCTCTATTTCGTATTTCTTCTTCTTTGTTATCCTTCATCTTTTCTCCTCTCCTTCTTTTTCCCTTTTCATTTTCCTCTTCACAATTCTCCGATCACTGACTGCCATTATCATCACATTTTTAACATATAACTATAGTGTTATTTATGCTTCGTATGCGATTAACCGGACCATAAACGGATGATGAAAAAATGTGGAAAATTATATTGCTCAAGAAATAAAAGTTGTGGTTCGGGTTAACATTTTTCATTCCCAGTGAATTAATAAATTAGGTTTATCTATGATGAGAGAAAAATCAGATGACAACAAACAAAATAATGATACTAATTATAGCAATAATAAGAAGAATAATGATAATGGATGGTCATATATGTTAAAAATCAAATCAAACCAAAATGAGATCAACGTAAAACAAGGAGGATGAAAAAAATGTTTAATATCAGAAGATGAATAGGAAAAGAAGAGGAGAAAGTTAAGATAACAGGTCGAGGGGGACGATGAAAGAGCAGAAGAAGAAACGAAGAGAAATGAAAACGAAGACGGAGAAGAATGAAAGGAAGGACACGTGAATAAGAGAGAAATATGTGATGGGAAATACGAAGACTGAGGCGAGGAAGGTGAAGAAAGAAAAGAAGAAGGAAAGGAGAAAAAAAAATTAAAGTGAATAAAAATAAGAACAAAGTGGACTCACCTTCGTTACGATCCGCTTGCTCCTTCTCCAAAGCAAGTTCTTCTCCTGCAGCGCCTCCTTCGGGAACGGGCACCCTTTCCGGAGGCCAATCGGCGGTCGCGGAGGAGTCGAGCGGCCGGCATTCCTTCTCCCTGGAAGAGGAGGCCCTGAGATCCTTCGAGGCCGACGACCCTTCAGGAGGAGCCGCTGCTACTGAGGATCTCGCTGAATGGTCGCCTCCACTCGCTCCTTCGACTGAAAAATAGATAGATGAGTAAATAGATGAGATAGACTTGAGATTTAGAAAAGAAAAAAAAAATCAGAATTCCGAAGGTGAGGAAGGTGGAGAAGGCGGTCTATAAAATAATAGAAATCAGTAAATATAAGAAATGCAGAACATGAGTGAAATTTGCGAATATACGAATAGGTTAATCAAGGCTTGTTTGTTAGACACATACATGCACACCGCAAAATAGAGAGAAAAAAAATCTCTATATGCGCAAGGGTATACATACTCAAATGCGTACGCGCGCACACACACACACACACACTGATATGTACAAGTTTCCGGAATGTTAGTAGCTCAGTTTACTAGAGCAATTTTCCGATGTTCTTTCCCTGTGGCTCAGTGGACACCCCATACCCCTCCTTGTGCAGTGTGACGTCCCTGCATAAGCACTTTCAGACACGCGTTCTCTCTCCCAAGACTAAACAAAATAAAAACAAACTTTTTCCCATGTAAAGAATCATGAAATCAAATGCTTGTGTTTAGTACAGTAATATAACAAACTGGATAAGTGTTAACAATAAAAATGATACTCGTGATACTAATCCTCATAACAATAACTATAATTCATGCTAAATGCTGATAAGTCAAAAGTCAGCTGATCAAAATGTTAGTCCATAATGTAGGCCTACCTATCGCCATATCTTCCTTTGTTCCCCTCGTTTCAATCCAGCGTTTGCTCTCCTTTTCCCACGACCCCTCTTGGGAGCCCTCGACGACCAGCTCAAAGACCTTGACCTCGCCGCCAAAGCTTTCGATCCAGAGGAGCGAGCTGCTCGCTTTCCTGCCCGGCGCCGCGACCCAGGCCGAGGGGGCGTCGCCGCCTGCCTCCGCCACGTGCCCGGCC
>NW_020868767.1:325243-329955 GCF_003789085.1 Penaeus vannamei
GGTAGAATTTCAGCTAATTGGTTGCTTTATCAAGTATAACTTTGGGTTCTAAAAAATAAATAAATAAATAAATAAGGTATATCAGAGACATTACCTATTTAAGTAGACAATATAAATAATTATACAAAAACAAGTAAACATAACTTTTGCATTAAAATAAACAATCATTTTGATGATGTATTCTAAATTATAAAGCAAACATTTCAGAGGTTAGTATCTTGTTCTCTTTTTCTGTAAATAAATTTTTGGTGTTACAAGCCCCCACCCCAAATAAATAAATAAATAAATAAATACATATACTTACATAGATGTGTGTATGTATATATATATATATATATATATATATATATATATATATATATATATATATATATATATTATATAATATATATATATATATATATAATATATATATATATATATATATATATTATAATATATATATATATAATCTATATATAATAATAAAGAACATACTTAATACACTGCATATCACTTTTTCATCTATTATTTTTCTTTTAGATCTTAGGGATTAAAATGACCAGTAACAAAAATAGCAATAATGGAGTCTAAAGTAATAAAAATGGTCAAAAATTTTTTTAAAATACGAGTATGCATAAACTGGATTCTTACACTTTAAATGACGTACATCTTTGTCCACCAGTAAAGATTATGAACAAATGAGTTTCTGCACACTGTTTTAGATATGCTCATCTTTCATTAATTATTTCTTTCTTGGATCAGAGAAAAACCACTAAAGAGAAAAAGCACTAATGTTATATATATATAATATATATAATGAAATTGTATAATAATATATATAATGAAAAAAAATATATATATATAATGAAAAAATGAAAACTTCTGTGGGTTTGTTCAAATCAAGATTGTGACAAAACTATTTGAAGTTTCTGTTTCCAATATTCAACTTGAAACAGGAGTGGAATTTCCCTTTCACTTAGAGCTTTCACTGTACATATAGTATATATGTAAGAAGCAGCTCACATGTATTGGCACAAATGAAAAAACTTTCACTTTTCTTATAAAGTTTTATTATCCTTATGACCTACAGGTTGATATTACACCATATGATAAAATAATTTCAAAAACAAAGTCATCCATGTCAGGTTTTCTGGAAAATGACTAACGTACAAGGAATTATCACATCAATAAATAGCTGGCAACGCGACAATTTCAAGCACTGGGCCAATAATATCTGATGCGAGTCTGTACATTGACTGACTAAACAGGACTTAATGATATCAGCTGTTTCGTCGTTCTTTTCTGCAGTTCCTCTTTCTTTCCCTCCCAGACCCTTCTACTTCCACAGTTTCTTTATTGACATGTTCTTCTCGCTGTCCTTCTGCATAACCTTTGCCACAGCCATTTCAAAGTCCTCCTGAGTAACGTGCACACGCCTCTCTCGCAGTGCGTACATTCCTGCCTCAGTGCATACACCCTTAACCTCTGCTCCAGAAGCTCCGGGCATCATCTCAGCAATCTTCCGCAGATTGATGCCCCTCGTCAGGTTCATCTTTCGTGAGTGAATCTAAGGAAGATAAGGAGATAATGAGGCTTTTGTTTCATCAACAGCAAGACAGAAGCAATAACTATCACCTTTGTGACTGTAATTAAAGAATTAACCGCTATTATAAGCTTAAAATGTACACATACAATAACTGAGTTATATGACAATGATACTGATGATCATGAAATGCTGGACAATAACAAACGGAAAATAAATAAATGAAAACAATATGAAACAAACAAGTAAAACAATGTTATAATATTACCCATGCTACAACAGCAATCTAGCTAAAAAATTGATGATAAATGCCATATTTTTATTACTTTACAATATGAAATTCCAATGCAATTAACTTACCAAAGACATTTATATTATTCACTCATGAAAAAACACTCCATTTGATCTGTATGGTCACATCTAAAGACACCAAACACACTAAAGATATTTGAGACACAAAACTCCCTCCCCTACCTCTATCAGTTCTAATTCCCCATTTCCCTCCGTGTTCACCCACCTCCCTAAAACCATTAACTTCATGCTATCCATTCACCTCCAACCATTTCTACTTGAACAAATGCCCACAGATGGGTATACCTTAAGAATGTCCAGCCTAGCCTCCTCATTGGGTGCAGGGAACTCGATCTTGCGGTCAATACGCCCAGGACGCAGGAGGGCTGGATCCAAGATGTCAATACGATTGGTAGCCATGATAACCTGCAAGCAAGTAACAAAAACAATGACAATAAATTTGCAATTTACATTATCATTACGTTCATTATCAACTGTTATTACAATAACTTTATTAATATATTTCTTATTGTTCTCATGCACAATATCATCATCTTGTATATCATTACCATCATCATCATTAGCCCTATGTTTACTTTAATCATTAGTGGTTTCTTACTTTAATGTTCTTAGTGGCCTCAAAACCATCAAGCTGATTGAGGAGCTCCAACATAGTCCGCTGCACCTCTGAGTCACCTCCGCTGCCAGACTCAATCCTAGATGATCCAATGGAGTCAATCTCGTCCATGAAGATAATAGAGGGTGCGTGCTCACGGGCCATCACGAACAACTCTCTCACCATACGTGAGCCCTCCCCGATGAATTTCTGTACCAGCTCAGAGCCTGACACACGGATGAATGTGCAGTCTGTGTGGTGAGCCACAGCACGTGCCAGCAGGGTCTTACCTGGAAGAATGATCAGACTGGTTAAGGGACTGGCTTGGGGCTTAGGAGCAAGGAGAGGAGTGGAAGAGAAAGGGGATACAAGGAAAGAAAAAGAAAAAATCAGTATTTGCTTAATAAATATAACAAAATACATAGGTCTTGGCAGAAGGAAGAGGACTCAGGTAGTAGCAGTAGGATGGAAGAGGAAGAAGAAATGAACTGGAGCAGTAGGATGGTGGAGGTGGAGGTGGAGGTGGAGGTGGGGGAGGAGAAAGAGGAGCAATAAAAATACAAATTTCGAATAATAACAAATTAATAAAGCTAAATTCCAGAAATTAGAATTTTATAAACAAGAGCAACGATTCAACAGGCTAGTGTGCATACCTGTGCCTGGGGGCCCATAGAGCAGCACTCCCTTGGGCTGGGCAATGCCAAGAGCATCAAAGAGCTCAGGGTGCTTGACAGGCAGCTCAATCACCTCCTTGATCTCCTTGATCTGCTTGTCGAGGCCGCCCACCATCTCGTAGGTGGAGTCAGGCACCTTCTCCACCATCATCAAGCTCACCAAGGGGTCCACCTGTTAGGGGAATAGGCCCAGGCTGAGCAAAAAAAAATCCACCCTACCTCTGTATGCATTTTCCACTTTCCAGTAAACGTATCATAATTGTAAAACTATAATGAGTAGGAGACACGAATCTAGTTTTTATCTTACTTTCCCATTACTTAATTTATAGCATCACATTAATTTTGCCACTGCATATTTGTCCAAAGGCAGATCAGCATAGTCAATTATTTTGCCAGATAATGCCAATAAAAGTTTTCAGTGTGGACAAAAAATTGTGAAGTAAGATGACTCACAAAATGTTTTGATTGAGGACATTATTCATGATGAGGGTTTTGAAACTTAAAAAATTACTAAGTTGAGATATAATTGTCATTTACTCATTCTCATCTTATCAACATGTTCTCTCCCTTTTTGCATGTCACACTGCCTCTCATGCATACAACATTCTCATCCTATCCTATTATTAGATCATAAGCAGAGGACTGGCTAGGACACTGCGGTCTGAACTTTTACCTTGTTGGCAAGATCTTGTGCAGCGTGTAGGAGTCATTGCGCAAGGCAACACGTGCGTTAGCTGTGACCTGGTTGATGTCAATGTTCTTGTCAAGGTCGACCACGAATTTGCCCTCAGGATGTACCTTGACCAGGACCTTCTTCTTGTCCATAGGCTTCACAACCTCTCCAACATAGGACCCCTGTTCCTGCAGCAGCTGCAGTTCCTCTCGCAGAAGGCGCACTGAAGTTCAAGGCATTAGTTTAGAAAACAAATAAAATAAAAATATAAAAAATGTATATAAACAGTGAAGAATGTAAAGCATATAGGATCTAAAGGCATTAATTAAATGGGGAAAAATCCAATAACTGTTTTATTAATAAATTCAACTGGTACTTATTCTTAACCCATTAACATTTCTTAATAAACTTCATTCTATCATAGAGAAGGAGCAGGAAAAAGAATGACTGAAGGAAAGAAGGAAGGAGGAAGAGAGGGAGGAATAGGTAGAGGTAGGGGGGAAGGAGGAGGAGGAGGATTGGAAGAAGTAGAGGAGGTGGAAGGGGGAGAGCAGGAGGAGAAGGAGGAGGAGGTGGTTGTAGGGAGGAGGAGAAGGAGGAGGTGGTTGTAGGAGAGGAGGTGGTGGTGGTAGGGGAGGGGAGGAGGGAGGAGGAGGAGGAGGAGGAGGAGGAGGAGGAGGGGAGGAGAGAGGAGGAGGTGGTGGTGTGGGGTAAGGGAGTAGTGAGGGAGGAGGAGAGGAGGAGGAGGAGGAGATGGTGTAGGGCAGAGGTGTGGAGGTGAAACAGTTGAGGAGGAGGAGCAGGAGGAGAGAAGAAGGAAGTGGGGATGGAGGAGGAAGTGGGGAAGGAGGGAGGGGAGGAGGAGTAGGCGAGGAAGGAGGAGGTGGAGGAGGAGTGAGGAGGAAGTTGGGGAAGCGAGGAGGTGGAGGAGGG
>NW_020868767.1:332555-335055 GCF_003789085.1 Penaeus vannamei
AAGTGATCTTCATACTGGTGCAAAATTTGTACTTCTCTGTGTATGAATGACTATTTATCTTGAAGGGAAAATAGAGCTTCATCTCTTACTTCAGACAAAACAGACTGTAACTCAAACCTATGATTTTAAAAAAATTAGATATTCACATTCAATACAATCAATCAATCATTCAAAGAGGCTAATGCCAAGGCAAGATTTTCAGTCAAATGTCTGTGTATCCTGAGTTGGTGCCCACAAGAATGTAAAGGTGACTAGACCTATGCCAGTCCTGGTGCAGTGAATGGCTGAACAGGTTGTCTTGCCAATTGTATCTAATGATAGACTATGAGGACCTATACAAAAGGTGCTAACACTCCAAGATATTGGACAGAGTCCAGGTTTTGCTGCCATGCAGCAGAAACAGCAATATTGGAATATATTTTGGTTCTTTAAGAACCAGTATTTCCAGCTACTTTTGTCCTGTGAATCCATTGCTAATACAGCCAAGCCACTCCATCTCTTGATTTCCATCTCTGACAACCGTGTTATGAACTACAAAACCCAGATATATAAAACTCTGTGACTTTGATGTCTATGCTGCAGGTATGTGCCAACTAAGCAGGTTCTCAAAGCTACCACACTTTACAACACCTAGAGTAGCAATGGCTTCTGATTCTAGTCTTTGTCAATATTTTATCAAATCTCAGGATCCTTCAGTGATACACAATGTACTGAGTGAACTGCCAGAAGGAGGTTGATGTAGGCTGCAAGCAGCAAAAAAAAAATCAGATTCAGAAAAGCACTCTAAATGACTCAATGAACAGGATTTTAAACCATTTTGGATATATGAGTGAATCTACAAAACTCAAGTCTCTGCCTCAGTAAATGATACAATCTCAAAAGAAAGAGAGTGACTCCCTTGTCTAACATGCTGAGCCTTGATAATTGCTGCAGTTCAGCAGTCCCCTTTCTTCTTCCAGGGAGGGATGACTATGCCCCTCAGCAAAGTCAGGAAAATGGTACCTGATTACCAAATGACAGCCAGTAAAGCATGCAACCTTCAAGTCTTGGACTCATAACCAGACTTCAGCAGTTCAGAAAGAAAGCTGCAAATAACTGATGCTTTACCACCATTCAGTTTGAAGATTACCCCCCTTCTAAAAAAAAACTAAAACAGAGATGATATGTCAATCTCCTGTGCAAACTATAGTCATCTGTGAAGAGGGTTTAAAAAAAACAGGTACTTCATGGAAGAAAACTATTTACCATGGAAGCATTTTTCACAAGTTTATATGCACTGATAGTGCAAAAGGAGTGATGGAGATACCTCTACTACTAACAGCTGATGTCTACTGGGATGGCTTTGGCTGTTCCCTGGAGATAGTGACTATTGTTGTTGTCTAACCAGTAATAGGTGAAAGCACAATCAATAATTGGCCCACACATATGTCTTCTCCACTTCTAGTCATTTCTCTTCCTGTGACAGTTGATCATTCTGTCACAAGGAACAGAGGTTCCAGTCCCTACTAGGATGGTCTGTCTGAGGTAAACGTTGGGCAGTCACTCTGCCATCTTTACGTAATCTTTATATGATAAAATTGTTTTACTTATAAATAACTCATTTCTCTTGGTTACTATCTTAGTTTTGAAAACAGATATAGAATAACAAAATTATGGAGTATTATGAAAGAACAATAAATTCAGACTCAAGCACACACACAAAGAAATGCTTCCACATCAAAATAGATTAGTCTGGTGCTTGGAATATCTGCCGATATGACTTAATAAGTGAAACTACTGAATCGAAAGTCTTGTTTCCTATGATTTCTTTTTCTATGACAAAAAAAGAAAAGAAAAAGAAGAAAAAGTGAGCTTTTATATCCACTATAAAAGGAGGAAAAAAAAGGAATAGCTGTGATAATAAGTCAAAAGGAAACTCTTACTGGAGTTCTCACTGCTGTCCTCAGATGCGGTCTGTGATGGATAGGAGGACGTGGAGAGCTGCCCCCAGACACAGCAGAAGGGGTAAGAGCACTGCGCAGAGGGAAGTTGAAGTTACGGATGATTAGGGTAAAGTCATCTCGCGTTGTTATATTTCTCTGCTTGGTGAGATAATTATCATGGTGCAGACGGACTACTTTGTCAACCACAGTCTGAGCAATGCTTGTTAGAGTTGGCTGCTCTACAAACTAGAAAAAGAAAAGAAAAATCAAATCAAATATAATAATCACATAAATAGACAAATCTTAATTGCTTTCTTAAATCCCTAAACATCTCATAACAATATTTTAAAGTGTTCGGAAGAACAGAGATAATAGTAATGTAATCCCTAATTTATGAACTGCGAAAACCATTATGTATGAGAAATGAAAAAATAACTAATTAGCAGTTGCACATGTGAAAAATTTGATGCATGTGCTTATGTATACATCTCTTCATAAATCTAATGTTCAAATAATGTAAAATAGTAAAGAAAAAATTCCATGAATCCCACAAATACTAACCTGTTCAACAACCATCT
>NW_020868767.1:340055-345055 GCF_003789085.1 Penaeus vannamei
CAATGCCTTAAAAAAAGAAAAGAAAAGAAAAATAGATATTTCTTTGCATAATCTTATAATAGTGCCTCTTTTTTTCTCTACCAGTTCATACAAAATAATCTAGAATACAAAATCAAATACCTAGAATATGGAGATGAAACCAACTCACATGAAATTCTATCGAAATCTATTCTTACCTGAAGTCGACTAAATGTTTCTGGGAATTTCTGAGCAGCTTCAAACTGTGACATTCCATCAGGGATTTTGTCCAACAGCTGGGTACGTTCTGCAATTCTCGGATCAATGGATTCCAAGAAAGCATTTTCAACCGAGAGGAAAGCTTCTCTAAAGACTTCTTTCACCTCTTCTTCTGTTGTTTTTCCTGTCAACTGCTCAAAACTTAATTCTGCAGGCATCCTCTGTAATTTATCAATTTCTTTACTGAATGGAAATGAGAATTACACAAATCTTTAATTTAGGTTTTGAGATATTAGCCTGATCCTCTGCCACCAGGACATGCAATGTCCACTGTAGTTTTGTTTTGTAAAAAGTCCACAGCCACCAAGGAGTCAATTAATAGACCTATGTTGACCTACCTCAATTTCCATTTTCCTTATTTTGGGGGGGGGAAATTTTTTTTTTTTCTCATGTCATTAATATTGAAGTTGTTATCATTATCTCTGACAATATAAATCTTATAATGTAATTAGTAATACTAAGAGTAGTATGAACTAATATTGAATATTTCCAGAAATCAAGGAAAAGGGTAAATAGTATTACTAGTAATTGATGTCTTGATGACTAAGGACTTATGAAACCATTTATGCGTAAATACAATGAGCATGGCATATGCGAACATGCCCTCTCTGGCAGCAATGGGTTAATAAAACATTTATATGGCATAAATTTGCTTGTAATAGGTGAATAACATGTCTACATAAAAAGTTGAAAACATTTTAAATAAACGTAACCAAAATGTTATGTTGTACGATTTCTTTTAGGATAGGATCCCCTGAATGCATGTTTCCTCTACTGTAATAGATCTGTGACATTAACTTTATTTTCAAATTGCTGAAGATGTCCAAGATGGTTCAAATCACAGGATATGCACAAACTATTCTACAGCTGTAAATTACCAGTTTCCTTTGAAAGTAAGATTTCCACTCTAACGTTATTTATAATATCTAAGAAACAAAGAAGTTAATGGCCAGTCTTTTATTAAACTAAACATGTAATACCTAACCTGGGTTGCAAAGTACGCTGCCTTGGCTCCATCATGGCCATCAAAGACCCCATAGAGGTAAGTGTGATTTTCACGGTCAAGACAAAAGTGAATGCTGCGGTCCTCATATTCATGTTCCGAGCATGGTGTTCCATCTTCTCGGTACATCTGGTTGGCTGACATCCCCACACCTGTTGAGAATACAGATTTGTTAACCAATATATTCCTTAGTCTAAATTCTATTTTCTTAGATATTACAAAAAAAAAAAAAAAAAAAAAAAAAAAAAAAAAATATATATATATATATATATATATATAATATATTATATATATATATATATATATATATATAATATTATTATATATTATATATATATATATATATATATATATAAAATATATATATAGTATGGCAAAGTAAAATACTTATTCAACTGGTAAAAATTTAAAAAACTAAAAATACCTGACAATTTGCAGATTGGGAGTCCATCAGTCCAGGTGTCATTGTTCCGCATTCCCGTCATCCCCAAAGATGTTGGTTTGATAGCCTGTGAAGGCATTGTCTCCTAATCAGACCTGCAGAAACAATCATATCAGTTGAAAAATAAAATTCTCCTAATGTGTGACATTTAAATAAATTGTGTGCTTCAATAAAAAACACAAAGATAATACAATTAATGTAATAACTTGTCATGAAATAAAGATATTTCTCTACCGTCTTGTGCTGGAAAAATATTCTGGTATCTTAAATAATGGATTGAAACAGCACTTTGGAGAAGACCTTGTTAGATAAACCACACTATGACTTCTGAAAATGTAGCAACATAAGTAATCAGCTGGTCATTTATACAACTGTATGTTGTTGAGTTTAAAATTCATTTTCAAAATAATAAGAATTTTTACCATTAGGCTGCAGATTATAAGGCACATAAGTGTCTGGGGAGAAGCTGAATGTGGTGCATATTTAAGAACTGAGAGCCTACCTTGTTGTAAACAGATATATTCTGGTTACTGCTCTCCAAGGTGAACTGGGTCTGACCCCACCCTACTACAAGCTGAAACATAGATATGATCTTAATGGGGAACCACATTATATGACTAGATTGTAACAAACTAAGGTACAGGGTCTTTGAATATTGACACAAACACAGTAATGTGTGCAACGATGGAATGAAATGCACCGACAGTGATACAGGAAATGCTAAACAATTACTACTATTTTAGTTTTACTGTGTATTGGGATGTGAAATGTCACATTTTAACATTTTTATTGTGGTTGATGCATTTTAAAGTCTCTGAGATTGAATCCTTTAGACAAAAAGGAACTGTGTTTCAGTGACAATGTATCTTATGGAAAATGAAGGTGATTTATGTACTTATGTGCTACATGTATTTGTTCTACACATATATCAGCTGGTGTAGCACTATTACTTCTCTACAGGGTCTAGTCAGGCATATCACTTTATTGGGGTATCACCTGGCACATGACTGTTACAGTTACTTGAAAAATTTTCAGTGATTATGGTAGACCTTCCACATAAAAGAAATATAAAAAGTACATCCATTAGTGTAATGTTATTTATCTATGTGACTGATTTACCATTGCAACTGGATTCACATTGGTTTATATAACTGAAGGGATGCACAGAGATATAGGGAAATGGATACTGCCATCTTGTAGAGCATAAGAAATAGTGTGTGCATCCCTCTCAAGTGAAAAATATCTCTCAATTACAGCCAAGTGTAATCACATCAGGTGTATCTATCCAAACTCCCTTAGCTTTCTAGCAATCTTTAATGACTGGCCTACAATCAGAAATCCAGCCTGACAGCCGCACAGCATCATGATATCATTGTAATGAAGCCTCCACGACAAAGGCATATGCTCATCCAGATGGATAACATATGAACATCACCCAAGTGCAGATGGGTGGAAAATCCTGTGAACCTATATAGGGGCATCTTTTAAACTTTTTAACTTGTGAATTACCTAATTACTCAGCACATTAATGCAATATGTTTTTTTTCAGGATAGCTATTTGTCACTGACATGACAATTTTGGTATTGATGGATTCTTCCTCTCTAGTATCCAAACATCTAGAAATTATTAACCCTTAAACCCCACATTCTTAGCCCCTATTAGCAAAGGAGGAGAGAATGAAAAAGTACCAGGGCAAATGCAGGTTGAAATAGAAGTATAATGGGTGAGGAGTGGGATTCAATGCAATAACTTCTATATGTAAGAGGAATCTATCGATACCAAATCATCGCGACCCATAACAAGCTGTTATCATCTGAAAAAAAACTACAATACATCTGGACCTATAAGTAGGAACTAAAATTTAGTGAACTAATTTCAGAGATGCCCGTACTCTTTTCAATAAGCCAATGCAGATGTCAGAAGTCCATGATGAGAGTCAGTCTAGTGAGTGAAGAAGTGAGATTGATCATACATATCACATTCAACAAAGGCAGTTATACGATATCTCACCTTGCATTGCCCATTCACGAAAATAAATCCTGTTTAAGACATTTGCTCTATTTGTATTTATACTTTCTGCTTATTCAATATTTCACAGTTCTCTTATTCTACGTCACTTCTTCGGTTCATGAGGAAGAAGAATTAAGTACATAAAATTACTGTTACTATTATTAAAGACACAAAATGAGAGAACAATTTCAGTATCGCCTTATTTGCATCACGTCGCGTCCGGAACTTCGGAAGTGATACTTCAGGAGATGTTTATCGAGAGTGTGAGAAAAAGATATATATGTAAATCTGTCTTTAATTCTTCTTACTATTTTTGTAATTCGGTGTATAAAATATACCCTAAAATTCACTTGAAAACTCAAATAAAACTATTCGTCCGAAAATAAAAAACGAGAAAACCATTCTGTACGTAAACAAACTTTTGTTTGACATTCGGCTCAACAATCATACATACACAATACTAAAATTGATAATTTCAACTAGGTATGCTAATCCACGTTTATATATTTAAATCAAAGATTCATTATGATACAGTGTATGTGTGTTTGTGTGTGTGTAAAAACAATGGTATATTATCATTCTCATCATTAATATCTTCATATATCAATATTATCAGCATCAGTGACAGATTATTATTTCAACTGACAACTGACCGGATAATCATAAAAATTAGAACAAACTTGTTTTTGATTTAAAAAGTATAATTTTTTTTCAATATGTTTCATATGATGTGATTTATTTTTGTACCTGATTTAAAATTTAATTGAAATTCCTAACCATTAATGTATGCTTTTTATATACAAACATAAATAATACACACCAACCAACTGCTAATCGATGTCTTCAGTAAAAAAAATTGGATTGTTAAAAAATTATCTCCAAATCCATACTTAAGAATATGCATAAGGTCGGACCTCTCGCAATTTTAATAAACCGGTCGATTGTGTAGAATTACCAGTTATTAAGTTGGCAAATTATGAAATATGCTACTCTCATTATGACCCAAATAAGTTACCTAGGATCCTATTTAGATACACAGGAAAGATATATAGTATAGAATATTTATCACAAAGCGAAATCCATATACGTATATATATATATATATATATATATATATATATATATATATATATATATATATATGTGTGTGTGTGTGTGTGTGTGTGTTGTATGTGTGTGTTGTGTGTGTGTGTGTGTGTGTGTGTGTGTGTGTGTATGTATGTGTATATATATATAATATATATATATATATATATTATATAATATATATATATATATATGTATATATGTATGTATATATGTGTGTA